>JAXCGZ010004345.1:0-40000 GCA_037179515.1 Halocaridina rubra
CCAAAAGTCCTACGACACCCTTAGTGAATGCCCTTTCTAACCTTAGACCGTGGCGGGCCACGACTCTTCGACCTGAGGACTCAGAGTCGCGAGTGCTACCACTTTGCCACGGTGACCACATCCAAGAGACAGAATAGCAACAAAAATCATGACGGTTCTTTTCCTTTGCCTACAACTATACCAGAATATTCTGGCAAATTCGTAACACCGCTCTTAGTATTCCTTCAATCTGGCAAGCCACAACACACCCCATCTCTATTTCTCTTTGCTTTCCTTCTCATCATTTTGGTGCCCAGGCCTAATGAGGGCATTTTTCTTTGTTCATTTATATAAAAAAAAAAAAAAAAAAAAAAAAAAAAAAAATCTAACTCTTACTTGTTTTACTTATAAAGGCAACTTTTTTATCTTTGTCAGACAGGAGTGGGTGTCTTATTAAAGTTTTGGGGAAATATGTTTCTTGGATGCAAAAATGGTTAAATAATTATTGATAAATTGTTTTTTTATGAGACACTGGAACGGGCAAAGAATATTGACCTCATTGAGCTCAGGTATCAAGAATATTTTTAAGAAGAAAAATTAGCAGCTTAAGGTAGAGGCAGAAAGAAGAAAGATAAACAATAAAAAAAGATCCCAGAAAGATTAATCAATGTAATAAAGACCTACATATATGGTAGGATTAGGCCCAGAGATGACGATAGAGCTGTTTTTTGAAAGAAAAAAAGTCTTAATTAAAAAAGACAAAAGCAGGAAGTGAGTTCCAGAGTCTGGAAGGGGAGGGAGAGAAGCAGTCTCTACACCTACCAATCCGCAAGCTTTCTGACCCACTCAGAGGCTTCAGTAGTTTGGATATGCCAATTATCTCCAGTGATGGGTGCAGATATGTAATAGTAATTATTGCAGTAAAGTAATTGTATGATATATGGCATGCTTATCATGTGTTTATTTTAAAATGTGCAGCACATGTATATATTTAGGCTATATAAAATGGTAGCCACTCCCTGGTAGGCTTTTCAGCCTGTCAATGGGATCAAAATAATATACATGGTGTAATATGAAAATATTTACACAATACTGTTGACTCTATAGAACTCTGGTAGGATTGTGGAGTCGGTGAGAAGGGGGAAGAGGCTTTGAGGCATAGGTTAATTAATTGTTTTGGTTTTGAAGAATCCTAATTCTGTTATTTGAATTTCATTCATTTTTTTTTTATGAGAACATGTAAGTAGGTCATTCAACAATTCCTCAAAGGCTTTACATGCAAGTAATCCACCGTTTCAAAAGTAAATTTCTCCTCCTCAGGTATTCTCATGTGCCCAGTATCCGGGTGGCGAAAAATTCGAACCTTACGTACCAGCTCACTGTAACATGAAACCAATTCCGTATGTTAGCACTCTATTGAAGTTGAAGGATGGTGTTATCCACGACGCAGCCACTTTACAAGTATGTATTTAAGTGTCAATATATGCCCTTCATATTGTAGGAAACAAATGGAAGACATATCCTTGATTATGAGAGAAAAGACTTCTCCCCATTTTTGCCCTTTCCATCGTAGGCAGCAACTTAAAGGGATTGTCATAGGAGACAACGAGAAGGGATTGTCTTTTTTTCCCTTCCATGAATTACTATTACTGTGCATATTTAAATTTAATTCATTATTATTCATACTTCTCTTTTACCTCCTCTCTCAACTGGACAAGCTAAAACTAATCTCGCCATATCTTTGCACTTCTTCCGCTCAGGAAAAACTACAGTTTTACCACGTCCGGGAACGACACAGGGCATCGGGGAAGGGTCGAGGACTGGAGGAAACGAGTCACGAGGATGGATTGGGCAGATTGCCACCTCATTTGTCATCTGTCTCCTCTCTACTTCTTTATAACACAACTCATAATCCGTATGTATGAAATCATGAGCCTTGTAAATTAACCTATTTTGTATTAATTAAGGACTCTTTTTTTGTGTTCTTTAATTTTTATTGAAGCACATCTTTGTAAGTCGAGAACTGCTTGCACAGTATATAGTAAAGGTCATATTTTGATATTTATAATAACCATAAAATCTTTCCCTATAAGTTACAAGAAATACATGGTATTGGATCCCCTGGGTGTTGTCTCAGGAACTCGTGGAGAAGCTGCAAGGAGTAGGTCGGATACAGCAAACTCAGGACCCGCATTACACGATGCACCAGCTACGCTACAGGTAAGCATGGATATAAGCATAAAGTTTTGTAGCGTATTCTTGACATTGAGGGATATGAGGAAGAGCTGTATTCTACGCAAATGCCTTTATGGGACTTCTTGTGGGAAGTGAGAGCCATTAAGCCTAACTGGCTTTTAAGTCCTTGCATAGGTTCAAATGGAAGGCACACATTAAATAGAGAGAAATGCTACTTAAGCTGCAGTCCCACAACCCTGAATATGGCCCCAAGCAAATATGGCATCATGTTGAAAAGAAAAAGGTTTATACTTCAAGCATAGTGCAATTTATTCAACATAAGTGTATTTTGATTCATCATTCTCTAGTGGTGTATACTATTACATGTCTGATGAAAGTTTCTCCCACATCATTTTAATATAATATACACATGGTACCTTAACGCTTTCCGAGGTTTTATTGTACATGTGGTTGCAGTTTATGACTATTCTGTGTAATTTCTTAGTAGACATTATTTTACATATTTGATAATCATTTTATTAGTAAAATATTACTAGTCAGAAGATCTTAACTATTGAAATTGGAGATGCAAAAATGGATACAGTATTTAAATATCTTCATTTGCCATCATGGATAGTATATATATCGTTTGTGATGGGAAAGAGAATACCTCTCCTTTTCCTTGTTTTTCTTGCAAGCCAACTTAGCGGATAGGAGAGCTACGTCTGGCAGTCTTTTCCTCCCTAAAATGTTTTTCTTGTGACAAAACATCTGGTAAAATAGACTGAAATGGACTGAGTATGATGCAGCCCTGTTGAATCCCTTTATTTGTTGAGACTTGGCTCAGTAGGGTATGAAATCATGCTGTATGACAGTTTAAAGAGGAAAACTTTTTATTTTAGCATTTTCTGCAGGTCATTAAAAGTATTTTTATTTTTACTATTGAGTGAATAGGTTGAGAGTTGGCTCGTTCATTTCTTGTATTTTGCGGTCATCCGTATGATCCCTCTGCAAGTTTTTTTGGGAGTGTGTATCTCACTATATACCAATATTTACTTTGTAGGATGGAGATCACGTGGGACTCATAGCAAAGGACGAATACCAATATCTTCCAGATTTATCTGATCTTCCAGATTTGGATCTGCCCATGGAATTGCCATCTTTGCCTGGTAAGATATGGAAGGGGTCAGATTTAATTATGGGTGCTGTACCACTGGAGAAAGTCAGCATGCGTATTCCTTATCATATGAAGTGTATGATATTCTCTTGGCTTATAGCGTATTCATGGGAGTGATGCTCAATTCCTTATGTGAATAGAATTCTCCCATTATGCAGTATAATACTTTAATTAAATGTGATTGCATAGTGTGTGAATAGCTAAAGTTAACATTATTGTTTTGTTTCTTCAAGGAATTGCCAATGATTTGCTGTACAGCGCTGATATTGGCCCTGCAATCGCCCCGTCTTTTGGCATACCTGATCTGCCAACGCTCTCCCCAGAGGCTCCTGACCTCCTCCCTACAAACGTAGGGAATGGTCAGGGAGTGGCACCTCCTCCACCCCCCATAGATAATTCAAATGCACCCACACCTCCTCCTCCCCCTGCCTCAACAAGTACTACCAGTCCTCCTCCTCCTCCTCCACTCCCGAGTGTTAGTACACCAGTTCCTCCCCCACCACCACTCCCACCTGCTGGAGGGCCCCCACCTCCTCCACTGCCACCACCTCTCCCAGGACAGACATCAGAGAATGGCGCTGAGACGCAAGATATTCCTAAGGTAAGTAACTTTGCGTGGTGTGTATTTGTTTTTAATAAGATGATTTTTCATGCTGAACTTACCTTGTTGGCCTAAACTTTAACAAGAGAATTGAGGTAGCAGCCAGGCTTCAGCATATCCTGTCCATCCTCTCCCCTTTCTGTGGCAAGAAGTAGAATTTCAGAATGGAAGGGCTTCCCAGGCCTTCGTTCCCCTACTCCTTGCAGTCTACTCTCATGAGATGGAGGGAATGCAAGTGAGATATTCATTTTCTCCTTCCAATAAGTTTTTTCTTTTAAAGAATGTAAAACTGGGATGGGAAAAGAAAATTGCATCAAAAAACTTGAATGAAACATAGACAAACAGATGGGGAGTGTTGTAGCTTTGCAGCTGTGAAGGGATAGTAAGAGATGTGTAACAAATGCGCCAGAATATTTGGTGTAGCTGTAGGCATAGGAAAAAAACTGTAACTGAAGGAGGACATAGATCGATCTGTGCTTGCCAATCCCTTTGATGATAATTAATGTCATAAAATTAAATACCATACTGTCAGTAACTGTTTTTTTGCATTTCTTTTATTTTAAATATAGACCTCTTTTCTTAGTTTGTTTTTACTTAGTTTTGGTTGATACAGCCTGCATATTAAACCACTTCATCGTTTTATGAAATAGTATTAGTCCCTCAGAGTCAGTCCTCCTACAGAGTAAATAAATGCTGAAAGTTTTAGACAAATTATGAAAATGAAAGAGTTGTGTGACATTCTAGGAATACAAAGGGAGAATTCTCTCTTCTCCACCATCAAAGACGGTAATCATATTGAGGATTTTAACTATTCCATTTATGGGAAAGAGACTGCACCTGTATAATATATGTGGTGAAAGTCAAGTAAAAGTGCTAGGGACAAAAAGGGCTGAAAATCCTTTCCTCCTGAATTTTTATCCTTGTCAAAAATATCAAGTCAAAGAGATGAAGATGTGCTGGTTATGATGAATCCCTGCTTTTCTCTATTTTTTCAGTTGTGGCCACCCTTTTGACTACATTGAGGAATAAATACATAAAAAAAAGAAAATATTATCTCATGCAACCCAATACTTTTCAGGGCGTTCCTTCTGCTGCGACTACAGATGCCAGGAGTGATTTGATGAATGCCATCAAAGCTGCTGGAGGAGCTGCTAAAGCTAAATTGAAAAGTAGTAAGGAAAGAAAATTAGAAACTAAGAAAAAGGAGGTAAAATTATATGCTTTTTGTCAAATGTCATCAGCTGCATTTAGAGAGAGAGAGAGAGAGAGAGAGAATAAATTTTTTAATTTTATTAATTTATTGCACCAAGGCGTCAGACATTACATGAACACATACAAAATCAATGGCAACATAATGCTTCGAATGGATACACAACCAAGAATATAACATAGTTGACAGGGAGGAGTACACATTGATAAAACATTACTACATACTAACACCAACACAGAGAGAGAGAGAGAGAGACACAGAAGCCATATTAAGGAGATGATGGGTGGAAGCAAAAGGGAAGGTAGTGATTTGGGGAAGTTAGAGGTGAGTTTGGAAGTGGGAGAATAAAAAGTGCATAGGAGATATTGGGTAATTAGATATTTCAATACAGATCAATCTTGTTATGGATATTCATATTTAGGAATGAATTCAGAGGGTTTACATGAAGGAGCAAATGTGCTTACATCACTGTATGGATGAAAACTTCGAGAGTATGAAACAGTATAAAGAATAGTCAGTATGTTATGGGATGAGGTGTTTGAGAATTAGGTTTGTCAAAATAACATAGAGTGAGAAACTTGAGAGCAAAACAGAGATTGGGCATTGGAAGTAAGTTGTCTGATAAGTTAGACCCCTGAGTGCTGAGTAGGTTTGAGCATATTTGAAAAATAAATAATGACCAGCAAAGAAAGTGAGGAGAGCAGAAGTAAATGGTGTAAGCCTGAGAGATCAAGATAGAGATGGATGGATTGGATGAAAAGAGCATTGGGTGCACAAGGTATGCCTGTGGAGCAGAGAGAATCGGGTGCCAGTGATAGTTGTGGTGGAGAGAAACAATTTTTTTTTTTTTTTTTTTTTTTTGGGGGGGGCACTATGCTGCAACATGTTCATATATATTACCTTTCATTTGACTGTCTTGTCTACAGCCAGTTTTCTATTTTTTATATTCTTTTTGTCTCAGAATTCTCATTTTGCTTTGTTAGGCTCTTTTTAACATGCCGGTATTCAGAATGGGATCTGTTGTAAGGCTGGAGTGGAATGCTAAATGTTAAGTCATGAATTTTGGTAATGGCCTGCAATACACCTGTTAAATTGCTAAGTGCTTTGGGGCTGTCTAAAGTTCATTCAGTAAATATCTTTTAATAGTGGTTAGAGGCCGTGAAGAATAGCTGGTCTTTACTTCTTTTTTTTTCACCATTGTTGGGGATTTATGATAAGCAAGCTTTTGAAAATTACCTCAACTTTGGAAAAATTGATGGCATATACTCCCACCTTCCAGTGATCACCGTAGCAAAGTGGTAGCATTCGCAACTGTGAGTCATCAGGTCAAGGGTTCACAACCCGCCATATTTTTAGGTTAGAAAAGATATTCACTCAGGATAATGATCAGACCTGCCAAAACCAAACTCCTTCGCAAGAAGGCACCGTCTAACTCATAGTATAAAAAGAGAGCCCATGACGTTAAAATGATCACATGCCCCTTCTCATGTTTTGGGAGATTTCTGCTAGGAGACACGTCAGAGATATTAGATTTTTTTTTTGTGTGTGTGAGACATGTTCCTGTATCCTGCAGTTTATAATACTTTTGGAGAGACCTCCATAAGTTTCAAGTTTGTGAAGGGGAGAAATATATTTTCACTGAAACCTGAATCGCCATCATAATTTGAACCCACGGATTTTATTTAGAAACTTTTATTTTCAGACGACGCCAGCAGCACCCAAAGGTGACTTGATGAGTGATTTATTTAACAGATTATCTCAAAGGCGAAAAGTAAGTACAATTTTTGTACATATTGTTATATTTAATTTTTTTTTATGCAAAATGCCCTCTCCTGCTAGTCAGCAGACTAGTCACAACTCAAGCAAAAAATTAGTATGAAAAATCCCTCCAAACTTTCATTAAAAATTTGATTAGTCAATTACGCATTGCTCACATGTATATTGGACAAGATGAAATCAGTGTCGATGCTGAATTCCAAAACATGGCCTTCTGTAATCCTGGTTGACTTTGAGCACTTCATATTATACTGTATGGACTGCATATATTACATAAAACATCAGTTATCTGCAACCAGTTAATATTTCCTCTGAACTCCTCGTTTTAGGTGTTACTATCAGCCCCCATTATTGGGGTAGACACAGACAGATTGAAACTGGAGAATGAAGGCTGGATGCACTTCCTAACACTTTGCAGTGGACTCGATCTTGATTTTGTCACCTCTCGAGTTGAGCATTTACCACTACGCAACCTTGATCCCCAATTTTCTCTCTGAACAAGTGTCGATTAATAATTCGTAGTACAAGCCCTCAGTTTTGTTTCTGGGCTTTTTCTTGAACTCGCAGTGTCTTGGGATACCTAACATTGTAAATGCTATATCCCTTGGGGTCAATAAGGTGGCAAAAGCTGTTGTTGTACGAGTGGTATGACATACCCTCCCAAACTTGTTTCCTCTCCCAGTTCTTAATTAAAAAAAAAATACAATAAAAAATTAAATATATAATATATATATATATATATATATATATATATATATATATATATATATATATATATATATATATAATAATAATAATAATGAAAAAAATAATAATAGTAGTAGTAGTCGTCAGAGATGTATGGAGTGCTGCTCCATCCCTGTAATCTTAAGGCTCTAAGGGAATCAGGGAACATAAATAATATTCTTTCTTACTTATTACCAGATATAACTTTTTAATTTCATTCTGGAACAGTGGGAATGAATGATTTGTTTTTTTTATCACATTTAGAGATGCAGTCTTCATTAAAAAAAAATCGCAATTATTTTACTATATAAGCCTTAATTCAACCTGTTCTTTGTATTTCAAATATTACCACAGTAATGTTAACCTTTGTATAGAAATTTTTAATTTCTGTGAGTCAGTGAAGTGGTTCGACAGAAGAGTACCATTCATATTCAGTGCTATATTGAAAGGTTTTTGACAAAGTTGCATTCGAGAAGGAAGGCTACCACTTGTAGATGGTGTATGCTCTTATCACATTAGATTGAAGTTAACTACCATATTCTTTATAGATAGCACAACTTCATAAATCTATGCGTATTTATCATTTTCTCTCAAATTAAAGAACTTGTATAAAGATTTTAATATTGTTTTAGCTCTAAATGCAATAATTATATTTCCTTTGCAGGGAATTTCTGGTGCAAATAAGGATCGAAAAGACGTCATAGATGCAAAACTACCTGAGAATACTGTTGATGGCATGTCTACGATGGAGAAAATGTCTGCCTTAATTCCGTCCCCTCTGGCTACACCCGAAGGCCCTCAGAAAGAGAATCCTACAAGTGACGATGATTGGGAATAATAATAAAATTTGTTGCTGATTGGGGTTATGTGATAACTGCTAAGTATTTTACTTGACATTCCTTTCATTATTGCACTTACATTTTGATTATTTTTATTTGAACTCCCAGGAATTAGGTTGCTAGTATGTCTTCTAGGTGGAATTTCTTTTCAAATCCAGCATCTCACAACTTGATTGAACATAAAACACTCCGATTAATTATACCCATTGCGTAAATATTTCCAATTACAATTTCACCTACCATGTTTGAACAATTTAGGTACTGCATTCTAAATCTCTCAGGAGTAATTTCTTTCATATTGTAGCATCCTCATGTTGTCTGAACATCTGATACCATTTGAGTAATCGCCTATGTGAAGTATTTTTTCAAATAAGACTTCTGAACACTTTTGAGAATTCCCAGTGTTCAGATTTATTTTAATGCATAGACTCGTCCGCTATACTAGCCCATCTTTACATAGGGTCGCTGTTATTGATGAACCGCCTCTACCTGCCATTTTGGTTACCAGACACTTTTTCTTTCATATTTGCTGCTATGCAAGCATTGTTCATCAGTTAATTGACGAAGAATATTTAAGAACAATAATTAGTTCCATAAGAGAAATCCCCCAAAGATTGTGAGCCATATTGATTGCTTTGTATCATGTCTTAATAAATCCATTTACATGTGTAAAGTTCTTTATATTTGTACTTTTAATGATTAGCCACAAGAATTAAAAAGTACTTTATCAACTTCACTATTTTTTCATTACTATTTCGGATCAGATTATGACCAGTGCTTTAGGAATGGAACAGAAAAATGTACTTTCCTTACTTTGTAAGAATACAGGGTTTACTTTGACCGCTTTTAGGAAAAAAAATTTAAGTTATTTACCTTTCATAACTTTATTAAAAAAATTTCAATGTTAGCAACTAAATGATACAGTTGTGAATAGCAAAAACGTTGGGAATTGGTTCCCAGAAATGTAAGATACAGTAATACTGGTTTACTGTTCAAAAAATATCAAGAACTTTTATACGTAAATTTAGGTCACATAACTAGTCATTGGTACTTGCAAGATAAATATTTAACTCAGAAAGAGAGCATACTAGATACCCTGATAACTACATATTTTAAACTTGTTATTGGAGAAAAATATACTTAGCAATGTAAGTGTCATATACAGTATACTGTATTGTAGTAATGCATTTCCACAACACTAAGAAAAATTGGCAAATCTAATGTATTAACAGTTCTTGGGTATAGCCAAGTTTTGGGAACAGTTTACAACTATCCAATTTAGTATTCTACTTATAAATATTGCTATATAAAACTTGTATACCTTCCATAAGGTATACAAGCAATGACATGGTAACTCCCTCAAAAATAATTTTCTTGCCACAAAACTGTAGTCCTTCAGTTGGGAGCTTCAAAAGGATTTGGTCTACAGGGAGGCTGCATACATTCTCAGGAATCGCGATTCACTGCAGAGATTCTGTAAAATTAAATGGAGAAAAAAAAAAGGGATAAATAAGGATTGGTTCATGTTGAAATATAATTTCTATATTACATCAGTCGAGTTTATCTTAAATCAGGCCTCAAAGAAGGATGTTTGAGGAGTGTATTGGTCCGAAACAATGTTGTGGCAGGGCAATGGAAATGTGAGGTCTGATATGTTGCAGTATTAGGTGTTTGGTAACTGAAGGGGTTGCAGAAAAGTGTAATAGGATCATGTGAGGTGTGTAGAGTATGGCTTTTTGGGGGTTTCTAAAGTATTATAACATCATGCTTCTAGAGGTTGGGTATTGTGTTGTGTACAGGTGTAGCTCATGTTGGTGAGTGCTTGAATGCCTTCTGGTAGCAAGTGTCTAGTGTATGTTACTTATATTGTCAGGGTCCCAGACAGATGAGTGCTTATTGATGATTCTCATCTGATGGTTAGTGAAAGGCACATAGTTTGGGTACGTAAGGAACTTTCTCAAGAATAATGAAACGTCGTTGGCCTGGTGAGATTGAAGATGACTGATGATGGCATTTACCTGTTATCTGTTGAGGGTATGGTGTTGGCAACATGTGATTTTGTCGAGTTACAGTTGGAAAGCAAAATGCTGGTTAATGTTTAGTAGTCTCTTGGTGCTTATTTTGTGGTCAAGTGTTTGAATGTAATTATTTAAACTAAATGTTTGTTGTTCTAGTATTATGTTGATCTTTATATGTAGTGCTTGTTTTTGTTGTATATTATCCTGAGTGTGGCATGTTTTTAGAGTATCGTTGTCAGATGAGGATGCGCGTTTTTCTAGTGAGAAATTGGTATTACTGTATGTATTCTACTATTATCTCAAGGATGTTTTTCTTAGGGTGCGTTTTGAGATAATGTTAAGAATACACAGGTCCATTTGCATTTTGTGATGGAGAACTGTTTAGTTTCAAATTATTCTATTTCATAAATGAAATATTCCCAGTTGGCTAACTTGTAAGTGGTGTATGTCTGTAGCCAGCTGTAATTCTCATTTTGGTAGTGATAATGGGGTGGTAGGAAACCAGGTTTTCAACGACCTTCCTTGATGTCATGGGGATGAGGTTCGGTAAACAAAATGTGATGCCTGAATATGAAAATAGGAAGTGGGCTTAACGGGGGAATATGCTTAGGTCTCTGAAGGAAGAAAAAAAATATCTGATTTGGCATTATCAGGCATCTATTCATGCTGGGTCAATACTCGTATGGAGCTGAAGGTCATTTTCTTTGCTAAGCACTGCTTGCCTTCATTTGTGGCCATTATGCGGACCTTGGTGGGAAAAAGCATTAAAAATACTGTGTGTAAATGTCACTGAATGCAGCATAAACAGAGTAATATGCTTAATGTATGTGACATTTATTTCTCTTCGATCAAATTTAGCACTAGTGCAGTAAAACACTGACACTAGCGACTCTAATGATCGCCGGAAAAAAAAAAAAAAAAAAAAAATATATATATATATATATATATATATATATATATATATATATATATATATATATATATATATATATATATATATATATATATATATATATATATGTGTGTGTGTGAAGACCAGTTTATAGCGGTAAAAATTATCATTTTCTCCATATATAGGAAAAGCATAACTTTACTAGGAAAAAAATAAAGCAGGACACTACCAGGCAAGATAGCGTGAAGGTATTGATTTATTCTTCAAAGAGGAGCTGATAAATACTCTCGTAAATGCCACTTCATTACTATTTTTCAACACTTGGAAATATGTGCTCAAAATGTCTAAATAAAAATCTTACCTCTTAAATTGACGAATCCATGACTGACTTTGAATAACAGTCCAACAATTATCCTGAAAAAGAAGAAACAATTGCTAGTTTTATCTGCACGAATGACATCGCAAGTCTAGAACACCACATGTGTCAGTTACTACAGATGTCAGCATACATCGTCAGGCTCTTCCTGGTTTCATCAGTTTTCTTTTTATTTACGCGACACAGGGACGAGCAAAATATATTGCTCTTGTTGGGCCCAGGCACCAAGAAAACGTTTTAATAAAAAGTACCAGCTAAAGGATAAGGCAGAAATAAGAGTACAACAAATAAAAAGGCAGGCTAAAAGATTAGTCAAAGTTATGAAGATCTAGGAATATGGCAGGATTACACCCGACAATCACGGGAAATTAATTTGCTAATCGCTTTCATTTTCAAGGATTTTAACAGCAATAAATACTGTAGATTCTATAATGACTGATAATTATCAACTAAGTAGGGAATTTTATGTCTATTCATTAACAAAATACATACCTTATACGGTTGTGTCCCAAACTGCAACTTTTAAGTACCTGCAGAAAAGAAAAAAAAGTAAACACAAACCTCAAAAACATTGGTTACTCGATTATTTTAGCTATTTGTGATCAGTTATTTTTATCCACACATATTCCTTGAGACAGGGATAACAAATCATCATTATGTAGAGCAATCCCTACTCCGGGACTTTCCATATATATTCATGGACAAATGCTGTATCCTCAAAGTAGGAGGGTTGGCAAAGTCAAAGCATACTCTAATGCATTTTCTCTCCCACATCTGAAGCTTAATAAAATTATATAATATAAAACATGTCCCAGATATTAGGAGGGAGAAATGATTGAATAAAGAATATGCAATTCACCTTGTTCTATCCCCATTTCCTCTGATTCCCCCCCCCCTAAATTAATCACCTTAATATCTAGTAGGCAATCCTATAACTACCCTTCCATACACTCCTGAAATTGAGCATTTCAATGGCTACACTGCCTTGCTTTCCTGCTGATCTACTTTTATTCCCATGTAATAATGCCAGCTGCAATGACCATCCTTTAACACCCAATAATGAATGCAAGGTCTGTGGGTATATTGCTTTCCATGTAAAGCATCTTATCCTCACGTTCCTTATTTAACTCATCCAAACATCTCAAATTATCTTCTTAATTCCCTTCTCAAACACTTCCCTTTAAAACTTCGCAGCAATTACTTCCAATTTAACCCTTACCTTGTATTCCTAAATAGCTCCAAAATTCTTCCGTCCTGCAGTTTTGTCAAAAAAAATTTACCCCTATCCAGGCAATGTATTATGCAAACATCCTCCTCGCTTCCAAAACAATTTCAATTTATCCCTGTGCCATTTAAACCAATCCAATTTTTACACTACTCATAAGTCAACAGTTTTGAAATAATTTGCATTCATACTGAGGCTGCTAATCTTAACCACAATGAACAATTTTATTCTCAAAATTATTTGTAGTACATTCTGATTACATTTAATATATAAGTACAGAAAGCATCCCTTGAAATTTCCAGTAAAGTCAATACAAGTTACACAAGCTTACCTTGAAAGATATTTAACTGTAAGAGACACCGACCTGAGAAAATAAAAGAAAAAATTACAAATTATTATCTCCTCTGCTCTAAACTTTTGATTTGTTTTCTGTGAATACTCAGACAATTATTATACAGCCAAGGATTATTTTCACAAACTTGTCAAACGGTAATTCGTTTTCATCATGCACAGTGAAAGCTCGCATATCTTCATTAGCATATATTTGTTGAGTGATTACAAGGAATGAGTAAAAAAATAGGCAACTGGTATATGATGCTTGTGAAATCTAGAGAAAAATTTACCCCTATCCAGGTAATGTATTATGCAAACATCCTCCTCGCTTCCAAAACAATTTCAATTTATCCCTGTGCCATTTAAACCAATCCAATTTTTACACTACTCATAAGTCAACAGTTTTGAAATATTACATTTGCATTCATACTGAGGCTGCTAATCTTAACCACAATGAACAATTTTATTCTCAAAATTATTTGTAGTACATTCTGATTACATTTAATATATAAGTACAGAAAGCATCCCTTGAAATTTCCAGTAAAGTCAATACAAGTTACACAAGCTTACCTTGAAAGATATTTAACTGTAAGAGACACCGACCTGAGAAAATAAAAGAAAAAATTACAAATTATTATCTCCTCTGCTCTAAACTTTTGATTTGTTTTCTGTGAATACTCAGACAATTATTATACAGCCAAGGATTATTTTCACAAACTTGTCAAACGGTAATTCGTTTTCATCATGCACAGTGAAAGCTCGCATATCTTCATCAGCATATATTTGTTGAGTGATTACAAGGAATGAGTAACAAAATAGGCAACTGGTATATGATGCTTGTGAAATCTAGAGAAAAAGTAAGAAAAAAGTTACTCTTTAATGCAGTAAACGACTGTTTTGGGGAGGGAAATAGAATTCCAGTATCATGTTCTCCAAGCATCTTAGAAATACAAAATCTCGCGTGGATATATATATATATACTGTATATATATATATATATATTTTAATAATAATAATGTCCTTTCTATTAAGAGATGATTCCTCCCTTCACTGAGCTGTCAAGAGAAAACCAAAATGCATATCCTTAAATTTGGATGGGTCGGGGGAAGAAAACAATTATTCACCGGCTCTTTTAAGATGTGAGCAAGAGGGGAAGCTATTTTATTATTAGAAGTGACAAATCCCCATTAATGACTTGCAGAAGGAATTTTCACATCTTTAAATTATGTAATCTAATTTTCATAGAACAGTTTTACAACGGTTTCAGTTTTGGTGATACCTTAGAAAAGGCTGGGACAGGGTTTTATTAATAAAATAATGTTGCCAGGGCAAATTAAAAGTGCATACCAAAGGCCCTATACAGTAAACCATAAATATAACTAATGAAATCCAGCCTACTGAAAATATACACAATGGATTCAGAAAGAATGTTTAAAGGTGTTTACATCCTTACCATAAACTTAAATATGGGCTAAAATGGTATCTTGTAAGCACTTTTAATAGGATTTCGGCTCACGAGCTTAACAGTTGCCCAGAAATCATTTAGATTTTCTTCATGATTAATCACATGCGGATCTGAGGTGCCTGTAGTCTGGCTGATGAACGATTCCTAAAAATGAGACTGCTATTAATGCTGATGATGCAAAAAAGGTGTCACAAGCCGATTATATAATTTGCTCAGACAGCCAAAAGCAATTCTTCAACAGGCTTCATAATCCACAGCAAATGGGTTCTGCCATTTCTGGCTTTTGCTGTGTTAATGACTACAAAACTCTGTTTTTTAAGTGTCATCACGATGCTAAATTTCACTAGAGAGAGAGTACAGCTTCATTTCACTTAGTGCATCCTCACCCATATCAGCTGTGGCATGGAAGAGAAAAACTTGCCAGAAGATTTTGCCAACCCTTCAAGACCAGGAAAACACAAGTGAAATTGTTACACAATCAGTGAAAGAGCAATTGACTAAAAGTATTTATTCTTCTAGTTTACTTTTCATAAAAATGTACACAAAATGTCAAACAGCCACTTTAAAACCTTAGGGAAAACTACAACTCACCTCGGGTAACAATGAGAGATGCAATGAAAATCTGCCATGTCATCTACTCCAGGACAAAAGGCTGAGGAAAAAAATTATTATTATTATTATATATATATATATATATATATATATATATATATATATATATATATATATATATACTGTATATATATTTGAATTTTATCTTGAAAAGTCTAAACAAAAACCCACCGAAGTCAATTTCTAAATCCGTATACGAATACAATCAATTATTATTTCTCAAACCAAGTTTTGCTCATGCTAATATTAGTACCATCCAAAACTTCATTAAAAAGACCCATATAAGTGAAGTTTTCTTAACTGCATAATTTTGATTAATTAAACTCGAAGCGTGAACTAACTTAAGTAAAATAAAATCCAATGGGAAAGTTTTTTCACTGCTAAACAATTCTTTGATCTAGGTAAATTAAGAGTATCATTTGTTAGTTTCAAAATTTTATGAGCTTAACCAGGGTGATATTTGTTTTTCAGACCCTATACTTCTGAATAAGGTACATTTTTCTATATCCATAAGATCAGGAAAATAATGTATTTAAGTAGAGTATCTTCCTTCTCTCTATCTCTTATGTATGAAATACAGTTCTCATTGCTTAACTTGTCAGTACTTTAAATAAAAAAATATAGAGTTCTGGGCAAAATTAAGATTTGCCTACATCTTACAGGCACTTGTACAGTATTGAGGTCTTAATTTTCCTCCCTAACTTCATTAAAAACTTTAAATGATTTGAATAAGCGTTTCCCACTCTATTGAACCCTTTTCAAGGTTAAAGGTCTCCGAGGATAGGCAGAGACAAGGGACACTGATAGAACAGTCAGGCTATACCGTATCTACCAAATAGTAGGGCCAAGCCCCATCTATCATGTGGACCCAGTGATCTCGAGATAATTCCAGAATTATCTGCTAAATTATAAGAAACTGCCCCCCCCCCCCCCCAATAATTGCTAAATTTAATCAGTGAAAGCTAATCCCATCCCGGCAAAGATCAAACCTGGAGCCAGTGCATCACTAGCCCCAGATGCTACCACTTTGCCACAATGTATTCAGAAGATACCTCTTCCAACACTTAATGGACCCAGTCAATAAAAGTTTTAAGAGAAACAAAACAAATGCATATGACCTAGAAACAATCTTGAACTTCTCAACATCAATACAAGTGGGTCTATAAAAAAAACTTTAAATTCCTCCTCACCTCAAGGAAAATGAAAAAATAGAAAAATTTTTGTGTAAACCATTTCAAATTGTAAATTTTACCATATCATGGACTATTTTTTTTTGTATTTATACACTTTAAAGTAAAAATAATATGGAATCTGTAAAAGAAGAATCCACACCTTTGTGCAGTAAAGACTTCTGTGGCTAACTGCATTCAGCTGTAAACTCCTTTTCTACAGGATCAAGGTTCAATACCACATTATACACACAAGGGAGTTACTCAGATTAGTAATTGGCTTCCTATATGCTCGTATGTCATGTAGACAGCAAAGGTTCCCAAACTCAGTTCAAATTTGAGAGTTTTACACACTGTCGGTTTCTCTTTCCCTCTACCAAAACTGACCTTAGTAGAAACTAAGACAGGGGAGTTGAGGGACTCTTACAGGTACACTACATTCTCAACAGACTACAGCTTGTACATTCCCAGTTAACTGCTTCCCCGGGAATGACGAAATATATAATTTTTGCTTGTCTGATATTTGTGGTAAGAACGAAATCTCCCTCAAAAAAATAACCATATACAACTACCCTATGAACAAGTATTCTCGTATATTGGCTCTCTCGGAGCCTTCCTAGGGCAGAGACGAGAAATTTCTTTTAAATTGTGTACGTAAACCCCACTTACAGCATCTTGGCTAGTAACAGGCAAGGAGTATCAGAAATGACGTCTCTCAATTTGTTCTCACTTAATACGTCTGGAATTGCAGCTTTTTTTTTTAAAGGTATAATATTCATGAATAAAAAACAATTTAATCCCATTACGGAGGTAATTATTAATTGGTTTAAGTCATGCTTAAACATCTTATCTCTAGTTGGAAAGTGCCAGTTCCATCACCGTAATTGCTATACAGTACATCAAAATAGCGGACTTAAAAGGGACAGTTGATCAAAGACTGCAATTCCTTGCCTCCTACAATTATTGTCCCTTGTCCCCATGCCTACTGAGTAGAGGAGTGAGGCTGTACAGGATACAATGAAGCAATGCAACCTTTGTTTCAATGGTGGCTATTCTACAACACTAGGATTTTGTTATATATATATATATATATATATATATATATATATATATATATATATATATATATATATATATATATATATATATAAAAACACACACACCACCACAACTGGATTATGCATAATATTGAAAAAGCTCCTTGAAAAAATATATGGTAGTAGGCTTATGCATGATAATCAATATTGGAAAGAAAAATTAATACTTACTCTTAACATTTAAAGCACTCGATTTCCAGCACCTACGACAGAAATAGAAAACAGACATTAGTATCACTTGATATCAAGTACCTGAACAGTAGTTTTATTTGCCTCAGAAAAATCTAATATCATTTAAGGAATAAAAATCATCATAAATTCTGCATTTTTATTTTTTGCAAATTAGATCCCTTAACCCCTCAACTTTAAAACCAGGGTGGCCAAAACTGTAAAGCAAATGAGAACAGGGCTTCTCTGTACCTTGAACTATCCCTATCTATGAGTTGGTCTGTACATAACCATAAAATGCAACTCATTATTCCCTACGATATTAGCAAGCTTTTCTGACGGGGATATCTAATAAGTTAAGTAACTTATGCTTACCTCCATAATAACCAGAGAAAGTGATCTTGTAAATCACGCTAGCACCTTGAGCTGAAAAAAGTAAATAAAAATTACAAACCTTAAAAATATTCAGATAAGTATATACTAATAAAAGATACTTTCAGTATTTCTTTGTCAATCAAAGTATTCAGTGAGAGAGTTCAAATTTTCATCATGATATATACTGTACTCAATATCTAAAAATACTCTTAATTCAAAAGAAGCAAATATATGACTTAGTGATGAGGATATAAACTTCCTCATATATGCTCTGCTACTTCAGAGATGAATAAATGGAAAGGGAGAATGTGGGACCACTTCTCCCTTCCTTCAAAATGAATTTTTGCCATAAAACAACTGAGGACAAAAATAAGGTAGGGTATATAAGGGGAGTGATGCTTAATTTCTTTTGTTAAGAGATGCAGCTAAATTTTCATATACATGGCACCAACCACACGTTGTGATAATAAAGCTGAAGGGTGTTGTATACTTAGATAAGACTGTCCAGGACAGTTCAGTGTCAAGTTTTCCTTCAGTTACGGTTCTTTTTCTATGCCTGCACCAACACCGAATAGTCTTGGATATTCGTTACACATGGCTTATTATCCCTTCACATCTGACAAATCACGCCACTCCTCATCACTTCCCTTGACTTTAGGTTTTTATTATCGGAAAAAAAATTACACACACACAGACACATATATATATATATATATATATATATATATATATATATATATATATATATATATATATATATATATATATATATGGCTGGCTTGCCAAGAGTGGTCTTATCTCATTAAAACAAAATAAAGTAGCACATACACAATTTATTCAAAATCAAATTACGCAATGAACTGCATTTGGCTAACACTTAAAATGTCATATCTGAATACAATTAAAACTTACATTATCCGTAGAGTGATGTATCACCCATCAAATCAACAAACTCCTGTAAAGAAAATTAAACCATCACCATTAACTGCTTAGTTCAACTGTATTTCTAAATGACAACCATAAATACATTTCTTCAGACAAATGCCTCGGATATACATCAAATAATTCTCAGTTATAATTTTGTCATCATGTCATTGTAGAAATCTTCTGGTATTGGTCATATAAATTATGAAATTATTTCTTGACTCCTACACTCAATAATAAAGAATAAGTATGGCTATGGGCCCGTAGGCTGGAGAATAAACAGGCTATTTTTCAACTCCACATTAAAACATTAGACTGTAAACTATATGTTAAAAGGAAAATGTAGCGAATAAATACTAAATCTGAATTCCGGTTATGTCACACAAGCCAACCAATAGTGTTATGGGGCAAGTAATCCTTTCCTCCCTATATGTAATTTCCTGCAACAAAGTTTCTAAGAGAAAGGTGAGGTTGCATTGGCAATGATAAAGACCTGATGCTTTCCTATTTTGCCCAGTTCTAGTAACCTCATAGCTTTTGCAGAGTATGGCATCAAGCTAAAAGGCAAATTGGACCATGTAAACCATGGTCAGGATATCCTGTTGGAAATAAGAACTTACCTCTCATAGATGCATAACACACATACACTGTGCGTGTATATGAGATGTGCAAGCCTGAAAAGTATGAGAACAAAAATTAACAAACTGTATATGAATTTCTTCCCAACACAGATTTTATCAATTATCAGACAAATGCCTCATGAAGCATCTTTAGGAATTGCCTGACCCTTGGGAAAGAAAGTAACCTCCCACAGAACATGGGAAGCATACCTCTCGCTCCAAGGACAAACAGATTCTCAGGCTCGTCATCGGATCATCATGAGAAATATAAAAATGTAAGAATATATATATATTTTTTTAGTTTACTCCTAGCAGGAGGAAGCCTATGAAAAATACCTCCTTTCCAGGTAATACAATGGTCCTTGTCACACTCACACCCTGTAAACATGTGCAACATCTGCCAATCCTAACAAAAAAGCTATTTTCTCTATTCATATAAAAAATGTATTAATCCATACCAACAATAATAATAGCAATTAAAACTAAGATTCTACAATAAGTAATCATGACTAATAACCATTGGCCATATCTATCATAAATTAGTGTACAGATAACTATGCAGCTTAAATTGGGACACCTCTCAGTAACAACAGTCTTAACATCAATGGCATAAGCTATTGTTCACATACAGTAATATTAGATTCGCTACCAGCTAAGAAATCCTATGCTATCCTGTTTTAATTCTGATGTGAAGACTGAAATACTGATCACATGAGGAACTGACCGTCAGCGAGCATAAGTCACCACATATCTGTTATGGACTGCATATATTGAAATGAGAAACTCCTACCCCGTGTATTTATGGTCCAGGGGGGAGTGACTTATTTCAATAAGTCTACAACAAACACCATACAGTAATATTGATCCTTACCTTGACCAGAGGTGCATCTTCAGCTAAAACTGCATTTCTACCACAAACAATACCTGGAGGGAAGGGGGAGGCAAAATTAAAAACGGATAATGAATATAATTACACAAAAACTTGAAAATACTTCAGAAAAGATTAAGCCATTAAAAATCAACACAATTTTCAGAAATCTTTTTTCATCATATGAAACATCTCAAGATCACAAGCAATTCTAAAAAAAAAAAAAAAAAAATTAAATGACTTCTGGATAACTCGCCCTGTTTTTAAATATTCAGCTTTATCAACAACAATTTAAACGGACTCTTGATCTAGAAGTTACATGAACTTGAATACCCTTACATTTCTTGGCATAACATTCCTTAATTGGCACAAACAGGAGACATGATCCCATTTAAATTTTAGAAATAAACCTTTGGACAAAATGAGAAAATTTTGCTGTAAAACATAAATCAAATAAAACTTAAGTATACAAAAACACAAATGGAGCTGTATCGTAAATCACACCTTATAAAAAGCTGAGCAAAATCTAAACTTACTTTTATTTCTATTCAGCTCATTTCAGATCCTCCTCCTGAACAGCATCAAGCTCTGCAACAGAACGAATAAGAAACAATTAATACCATGTCCTCTTTTTTTAGTTCATGTTTATATTACAGATTTTATCAGTAACGAGGAATTGTTTGTCCACATCGTTCTTAAGTCTGGGATATTTCATCACGATATAGTTTGAACTAACCTACGCAAACCACTTAATATCAACTAAAAAGAAATATGCGATCATACAATTTCACTCATAATTAATAAAGATCCCACATGAAAGCTGGCACTCGTTCTTGTTAAACTACTGTATATCCTTTTTCACATACAGTATTGAGCTCAAAATAATTCTGATATGCTTTTCCTGAACCTTACGTCTTAAAAGAGCAACAAATATGGTCACACATTCATATCTGGTAAGCTTCCACTCACCATCTTGAGTACAACTACTAAATTCATGACTGCTCCATTAACTTACCTCCCACCATCTACTCAGATTGGATTTTGGGGGGTCAGTATTAAGAGGACTCTCACTCTGCTTAAACACAAGCTAACAGCCCTTCAAGGAATATTATACAGAACATCAATGGACAATACGTATTTAGAACATTATCAACAACTAACTTCATATTATACCTTGGGTAACTGAGATATAAGATATAAAAAGAGCGTATAAGTTCGAGGAAAAAAGGGTGGGAGGGCTGTGAAAAAGAACTGAAAACTTGACATGAATCGTAACAGTACCAGAAATAATAAAATCCCTTAGAAAAAAAATTACTCTGTAAAAGAGATCTATAAAAGGACAAAGCTAAGTTAAAACGCATTAATCTTACAGAGGCTATGAAACCAACAGCTTGGGTTCAAATATTTAAATCAATTTACTACATATGTGATGGTACAAAAAACTAGCACTGGAATGCAAATATATATATTTATATCTAACATAAGGGTGGTCAGAATTAAAGGAGGAGGAGAGATAAATTTATATATAAATTTTCTCTCATTTATAATCATGTCTTTACATTAAAAACCAAAACAATCTACTGCACTTACCACAGTCATAACACCAGGCACTCGGAGCCAAAACACTGCAAAGAAAAAAAAAAAAAGTCAATATAAATTATCCACAATTACAATTACCAAGGAGTGACTTACATAGTATAATCAGAATATATGGGTTTTGAATCCTATTTAATATCATAATAGGGTAAGTCGCTTTTTAGTTTTGCCCTCATCATTAATCCAGCTGCAAAATGGAAACTGCAATAATCACTTTGATAGAAAACTACTTTTAGTTATCCTTTCAACACCAACTTTTGATTGCGTATACATATACAGTATTCTTAAAATTCGTATCTAGAAACAGTGATAAGTAAACAATTTTTTTACTTGACAACCTATCCCAAGGAAGGTAGTAAGATGGTCACATGTTAACAAAATAATCCCCTTTAACACTCTTCTCTGTTGTTTGTGCCTTTACGTTTCCATCATTCTCAGCCTTTTCTACGCTGTATTATCTCTCCGTTCTCATCATTCCCCCCATTCTCACCCTAATCTCAGATGTTTGTGGCAATGAGGGGGAGGTGCAGTATTATTAGCCTTTCATTCCCCTATCCCTTAAATCAACTTTTATGACAACAGAAATAAAAGTGATATATTCTATTTCCATATCATATCTAATAATAAATGTCATTCATTGTATACACCTGCCCTATTGCAGATACAAAGTATATGTAAACTTTATATACTCACATCCTTATCAAACGATATGCTGTCCATAACAGCAAACCGGTCTCAATCTGAAAATTAATAACTATTTTAGATGTTATTTTACGACACTGGCAGTCTACAAAAAGAACCTAATATTCAGTCAATATAAAATTCCTCAAAAGCATTCAGTACAGGTCTGTGTATATCATCACCCAAAATTAAAAAATTGTAATTCAATTCTACACCAGTTCATGGCAAGCTCAAAACTTATCTAAAGAAGCAGATTAAAAAATATTCTTTCATTTTTACAAAGGTAATATAAAAATTGGCTGCTAATTATCATTAAGCTCTTGGGTCTTTTCACATACAGACGCTCCCCAACTTACAAATGAGTCATGTTCTAAACGGCTGTTCATTAGCATTTATTTTATTAGTTTTTAGGCTTTTTCTGGAGTCACACACACACACACACTATATATATATATATATATATATATATATATATATAGTGTTGCCTCACTTATCGCGGTAGTTCGGTTCCGGGACCCGGCACGAACCAGGAAATCCGCCTATATGTACATAGATATCTTAATATATTTTTACGTTTACACTGTATAAACCCTCCCTGCACTGTTAAAAAACACCCTTTACATTATAAATAACAGCAAGCAACGTAAATTTTTATGAAAGTGATAGCTAAAATTACGGTGAATGAAGTGATAATGACGTGACATACATACTCATTTACAATTATTTTTTCGTTTACGTACTGTATAAACCCTCCCTGCACTGTTAAAAAAACACCCTTTACATTATAAATAACAGCAAGCAACGTAAATTTTTATGAAAGTGATAGATAAAATTACGGTGAATGAGGTGATAATGACGTGACATACATACTCATTTACAATTATTTTTTCGTTTACGTACTGTATAAACTCTCCCTGCAGTTAAAAAAACCTCCCTTTACATAATAAATAACAGCAAGCAACGTAAATTTTTATGAAAGTGATAGATAAAATTACGGTGAATGAGATGATAATGACGTGATATACATATTCATTTACAATTATTTTTTCGTTTACGTACTGTATAAACCCTCCCTGCACTTAAAAAAAGGCCCTTTACATTATTTAACAGCAAGCAACGTAAATTTTTATGAAAGTGGTAGATAAAATTACGGTGAGTGAGGTGATAATGACGTGACATACATACTTATTTACAATTATTTTTCGTTTACGTACTGTATAAACTCTCCCTGCACTGTTAAAAAAAACACCCTTTACATTATAAATAACAGCAAGCAACGTAAATTTTTATGAAAGTGATAGATAAAATTACGGTGAATGAGGTGATAATGACGTGACATACATACTCATTTACAATTATTTTTTCATTGACGTACTGTATAAACCCTCCCTGCACTGTTAAAAAAAGACCCTTTACATTATAAATAACAGCAAGAAACGTAAATTTTTATGAAAGTGATAGATAAAATTACGGTGAATGAGGTGATAATGACGTGACATACATACTCATTTACAATTATTTTTTCGTTTACGTACTGTATAAACCCTCCCTGCACTGTTAAAAAAGACCCTTTACATTATAAATAACAGCAAGCAACGTAAATTTTTATGAAAGTGATAGATAAAATTACGATGAATGAGGTGATGATGACGTGACACATACTCATTTACAATTATTTTTTCGTTTACGAACTGTATAAACCCTCCCTGCACTGTTAAAAAAACACCCTTTACATTATAAATAACAGCACGCAACGTAAATTCCAGTAAAAAAATGAAAATACTGAAAATGTGTTTTCTTCAATATTTTAGCGTATACCCATAAAATAAAATAAAAAAAAAAAAAAAAAAAAAAAAAAAGTGAGAGTGAGAACGCGAACCAAGAAGCGCGAATAACCGAGGTAACACTGTATATATTTCTTCTAGTTGGGATGTTCAGGGGACATGAGAGAAAAGGCTTCTTCCCTGATCAACTCTAGCCTTTTGCTAGTTATATATATATATATATATATATATATATATATATATATATATATATATATATATATATATATATATATATATATAAAGGGGTCCCCGTTTTAAGTCATTCCGAGGTTACATCATAGACCAATAAATAATTAAAATATGAATAAATAAATTTTTCGACATACCAGTCAACTACATGCAAAGCAAACACAGTAGTAAGGGTTAAAAATACTTTACAGTATAGTGTATTTTTCCCCCCTAAGGAATGAGGGTAAGAATACTCCTACGTATTCCCATGCGTGTCGTTAAAAGTAGACTAAATAGGGTGCAGCGAGGGGACAGTTAATCTCTTTCTCTGCATTTACTTCCCACAAAGATTTAATGTATATTCTTTGACTCACCCACCCCCATATATAGATAAAAACGATAATTATACTCTCTAAGGATGCAGTGAGCTTTATCCATTATTATTATTATCCGAGAAATTAATAATAAACTTTAGGCCATTAATGTTGAAACTGCTATAGCAATGATACTGTAATGAATAGCAGCAGCATAATATATACAGTAGGGCATTGTGCTGTATTACTCATATATTTATGTATGTGTATTATTATTGTTGTTGTTACAGCAGTAATACTGTAATGAATAGCATCAGCATAATATATACAGAACAGTAGTGCTGTGCACTGTATTAGACACATTCATAAATATTGTATAGACAGTATTTGTTAATTACTATTTTTATCATCCAATAAATACTTAATAGACTATGTTTGCAACAACACTGAAGGCCATTTATTTTGAAATGACGGTTGGTTGGTTAAAGATTGCCTGATTTTTTTTTCTCATATCCTATGTACAGTATTATTATTATTACTGGAATTGTTGAAAAACACTGTACTGGGTATTGACGCCAATGCAATGAATTTTTCATTCACACACTTTCTCTATTATGAGACGGTAGCACATATAGCTTTTGTTCTCTCCCCCTCTCTTGTATATACAGTGATCCCCCCATTATCGCGAGGGTTCGGTGCCGGGACCCGGCGCAAAACAGGAAAATCGCGGAATAGGATCAGCCTATATGTACATAGATATTTTAATTTATTTTTACGTTTACCCCGTATAAACCCTCCCTGTACTGTTAACAAACCACCCTTTACTTCATAAATAACAGCATGCAAGCGTAAATTTATATGACATACTCATGTACATGGTATTTTACAATTATTTTTACGTTTACTGTATAAACCCTCCCTGCACTGTTAAACAACCACCCTTTACTTTATAAATAACAGCATGCAACGTAAATTTATATGTACGTGATAGGTAAACTTACCTTATCTGTTATGGTTAACATTTTCCTTTGCCACTTAGGCTCACTACAAGAAGCCTTAGAAGATGAAGGATGCTTGGGAGGCATTGCAAAGGTTAAAATATGCGAGTAAAAAAATCACAAGCAAAACGTATTAATAATAATAAGCACAACGTGAACGGCGCACAAGAGTGAGGCGAGACAATGGAAGATGGTGGAAGCCTTTGCCCGAAACGCTGATAGTGGTGTTGTATTTTACATGTTGCAATACTGTTTTTTTTTTTTTTTTTTTACTGTTTTATTATTCTTAGGCTAAGAAATACGTTTTTTTTTATCAATCATGAAACTACTGGAAATATAAATATATATGCTAGCTCACGTAGCTGCGACCCCAATACATTGTACGCTATCGGACACAAGCAAAACATTTAATAAGCACAACGTGAGTTAGACTGAACGAGCCTTTGTCCGAAACGCTGATAGCAGTATCGTATTTTACATGTTGCAATACTGTTAGTATTTATGTTTTTTACTATTTTTTTAGTTTTATTATTCTTAGGCTAAGAAATACGTTTTTTATATCAATAACATCATGAAACTACTGGAAATATAAATATATATGCTAGCTCACGTAGCGGCGACCCCGATACATTGTACGCTATCGGACACTATTTCGCATGATGCAATACTGTGAGTTATACTGTACGTACGTATATCTAAATTTGTTTTTTTTTTTTTTTTTTTTTTTTTTACTATTTTTTTACAGTTTTATTATTCGTAGGCTGGGAAAGATTTTTTTTTTATCAATTAGATGTGAAAACGCGATCCAGCGGGGGATCACTGTACACAACATATGAATCATTCATGTCTCCGGATAGCAGAAGTCGAGGAGCATCTGTACCATATTATGGACTGCAAAGGAAAAACAAAATTTATTTAAGCGATGTCGCAAAGCACGGGAGGTACCGGGGGGTTTCATCACAATGTAAAGTCTCACCCCTTTTATTGGCTGTTTTGCGGCAAGAATAATTTTGCAGAAAGAAGCATTGCCAGCCCTCACCATTATCTCTTAGTTCTTACGACACACAGGATATCAAATAAAAAAAACTTACCAATTCCATTCCAGGTCTTTATTGTCCACTATCATCATCGCTGAAATGGAATAAATGAAACTCCATGATTATCAAAACTGGGATTAATATTCTACGCAATGCTCATTTAATAATCAGACACATTGACCACCACAAGCACACGCTGTCTGGTTTCAACCGCGAATGTTTAGGAGAAACTTCATCATAACACATATTAGCTACAGATGTCATTTTGAGAGAACAAAACCCAGTATTATACTTGATTATTCCGTCCTTATCTTACAAGGGAACTGATTAAAAGTAATAGGGTATATTATATATTTTTTTTTGTTACTAGTGCATACAGAGTAGTGTGGATGGAGTCAAAAACTTTAAATGTATTCAACTCCAAAAGCACCATTTTTCAGAAAGGATGTGACACAAGGTACAAAACTGAACAGTTCCACATCAATAAAGAGGTTTTATATTTAGAAAGAAATCTGGTAATCAGAAGTACTAATAGAATAATAGGGACAAATGGTATGTAAATCTAAATTACATTTTGTGATATACTTTGCTATATATATATATATATATATATATATATATATATATATATATATATATATATATATATATATATCCACACACACACAACAACAACTCACCAAATCATCTTTCTGTTTCAGAGCCATACACATGTCCCAATGCCTGAAAACGAATACAGCTTTTGATATTAACCATGTAGAGAATTACATCAAGTACGATATTCACACAAGTATTGTCAGACATGAGATCCACCACAAGCAAAAAGCTGTCTGGTTTCAACCGCGAATGTTTAAGAGAAACTTCATCATAATGTACAAAAATTCAGTGCATTAAATATGACTTCCTTTCATGAAAATTTTCATTCAACAGACATCAATACTTTTCATACAGATTATGATGTTAAGTTTAATTCATAACTTTATAATTAATTTTGAACTTGAAAATGAGACATGCTAAAAATCTACTACTTACACCTCACAAGTATACTTGTAGTGCAGGGCAAATTTTCGACCATCGTAGCATCCATTTCCTGAGAAGTGATATAGTGTTTAATAATGAATATATTCAACACTTTGTCAACAATAATTTCATTTTTTTATAATCAGCAAGACTAATCAGTCATCAGGGATATTATGATAGGGGCAAAAGGTTTGTCATCATTCCAATTACATTCTGGGTGGCACCATATTCCAAAGTGAAAAAACTCATGGCAAAAATAGAAAGAATCTTACCTCATCAATTAATCACTAAGTCCTTCAAATATCACTGTTCCAGAAGAGGAAGAAAATCTTGTTTTATTAAGCAGGAAGGACAAAACCTTATTCCTAAATAGTAATCCCCTGTCTTGGGATCTTGATCCATTAGCTGAAGGAGTGACATTGTGTTTGGAGGCAGAGAGACCTTTTACTTCAGAATGATCGTCATCTTAATGCAATACAGCCTGACGAATACAAATGATCTCTTGGCTCTCCCTAAATCATAGGTATACCAAATATCAGTTTATCATGTGTCACCTTGGTCCATAGTTCGTACTCTCGACGCACTGCTTGCACACCTTGTAAGGGGCCCAAGACCTGTCTTGATCACCAAGCTTTACTTTTAAATATGCAAAATAGGCTTGCTTGACAAATGTGCTGATGTTTGCCCTTTGACTGGGAATGGTGAAACTGCCACAGATATAACAAAAGGTATCAGGGCTGTTTAGGCACTTATAACGAGAAGTAGCTGAGGCAGACATGATCTGAAAGAAAGGAAATAAGTATTAGGATAGACAATAAGTAGAAAAACCACTACAAAAAACATACATAGCATCAGCTAGAGCCTTGTATACAGAATTTTGTTGTTTGCAGAATATGACTCACCTAGGCTATATGGAACACACAACCTCTCACCACACTGTCTCACGCGTACATCAACCAAACCTGTGATAAGTTTTGTTTTGGCACTCTGATTAAAGATATGCCATTCTTAAATGATGCAATTAGTGCAAAAGGCATTTAAGAAGGGGCCAAAGGGGGCACTACTGTCACCTTTAAAGCACAATTTGAGTACATCAACGAAACTTTGTGGAAGTATACCTTAAACCTTCCTGATGAAGGATCAGTAATTCTCAAATATTGAATCTGGTGCAAAACCCATTTAAAAACCGCCTAAAGAGGGCGCTACTTTTAACACATTTAAACCACATCAAAAGATTTTTATATCTTTGATGTGAAACATTCAGGGCCGTTTATTTAGCACTTAACCTTGCTATATATTAATCCTAACCTAACTATATGTTTTTGTAAATAATTTATATGTATATATTAAAATGAAATAACTTTTGAATTAATATTTGACTTTGGATTTTTTTCTGTTAACATTTTGGGAACCTTCAAAATGGGTCTCCTGCACTAGTATACCAAATACATTAGAGATTGGAACAAGTAACACTATCAAGCAATCATTTGTGATACTAAAGCTGAAGGGTCTTTTGGACTTAACTAGGACTGTCCAGGACAGTCCGAAGTAGTCTTTCTTCAGTTACGGTTCTATTTCTATGCCTACATCAACAATGAATATTCCTGGATATTCGTTACACATCTCTTATTATCCTTTTACATCTGACAAGTCACAACACTCTTATCTGTTTCTTTTCACTATTAGTTTTCTTCGTGCCAAGGCTTGATGAGGGCAATTTCTTTTTTTTTTCTGCCCCGTCCTGGTGCCACAATTACAAAAATAAAATAAAATAAATAATTAAAAATAACAATACTGAATTGGCTCATAATCAATTTTTGAAAAAATCTATGTACGAAACCTCGTACGATTTTATACTGTATACGAAAACGTCGTTCTTTGTACGAAACCTCGTTTTTATTTCTATGGACAAAACCTCGTGTCCCCGAGACATGAATGATAGATCGGCACAACAGATGGAATATTTTGTATATGGCAGAAGATTGAGAAATTCATAGAAAAACGAGACTTACACCTGGTTTTCATAGACCTTGAAAAGGCCTATGACAGAGTGCCAAGACAGGAAATATGGAGACGTTCAAGGGAGAAGATGGTACAGGAAAAGTATGTTAGAATTATTCAGATGAATTTGAGGTAGGATAGGAGTTGGATTACACAAGGGGTCGGCACTTAGTCCATTCATCTTCAATGTGGTAATGGATGTAGTGACCAAAGCTGTGAGAATAGCAGTGCCATGGTGCATATTATATGCAGATGACATTGTATTGTGTGCAGAGAGGAGGGAGGATTTGGAGAAGTTGAGGGATGGAGAGCAGCACTTGAGAGAGGAATGAGGATATGCAGGTAAAGACCAAATATATGTGTGCCAACATTGCGGAGGATGGTGGACATAGCATAAGAATGGATGGGGAAGAAATAAAGAGTACAGAAGTTCATGTACTTGAGGTCCATAGTAGAGGCTAGTGGAAGCATGGATCAAGAAGTGAGACCGAATTCCCGCAGGATGGAATTACTGGAAGTCGGCATCTGGTGTTCTCTGTGACAAGAAAGTACCACTGAGATTGAAGGGAAAGTTTCAAAGGACTGTTGTAAGAGAAGCTATGTTATATGGAACAGAAACAGCAAGTATGAGGAAGACCGGAGAAGAGGATGGATGTAGCAGAAATGAGAATGTTGAGGTGGATGTCTGGAGTAACAAGGAAGGATACAATTAGGAATGACTATATAAGAAGACCGACAAAGGTAGTTGAATTTTCAAAGAAAATACAGGGGGGGGGGAAGGCTTACATGGTATTGACACCTATTACGACGGGACGGACATCATGTTGGAAGACATACGATGGAGATGGAAGTTCGGGGTAGGAGGTGAGGAAGACCAAGAGAAAGATGCAGTGATTGTATAGGGGAAGACTTGCAATGGGAGGGTATTGATGAAAATGAGGCACAACAGAAATAAAAGGAGACGACTCATTCACAACGGCGACCCCATATAAAAATGGGTTAAAGCTGAGATCACCATCATTTGAATTGTCACTCATTATCATCACAATTTCCATCAGAAAATTGTAGTACATGGTCATTATCGTCAGATAAATCACTGCAAGAATCAATATCACCACCAGAAATAGGAGGATCTCCAATTTCAAGCCTCTGACTGCAGAACAGTTCAAAGGGCAGCGCCATGGTCAATAATACCTAGAATCTGAAAAAAAAATTGTTACACGGTATGCTAGTTGGGGTACAAGATGACCCCAACAAAGTTTTCTACCTTGTCACTCCTAAATTATATCTTTAGTTTTTCAAACTTTGTGCGCATACACTGGCCAAGTACACACTTTTGAGAGGCCTGATCCCTAATACAATAAGTGGCTAAATTGCATTTAAAAGAAAAATTGGGATCAATCTGACCTCACGTGGCGTACGAACAGACAAACATTTATTTCCATTTTTGTACAATGGCTATTCTTGTACAAAATTAAGAGTAACTTTCAAGTAGACATGTAATTGAACTAATATGAGGGTAATACAAAATTAATATAAATATAGCTTTCCTAGAAAATAATACTAATAAAAATATTAACAATAATGTTAATAATAAAGTACTGAAGTAATAATAACACTCGATACAGGATAGTTATTATCGGCATCACCATATTGGTATTCCTTACAATGAGAATTATTAGTTCTTAACTTAGAGAACAAGGGCAACATCAGTTTGCATATAGTGGTTAGTTAAGGGAAATTGCATTAAATCATTAAGTTTAATTAATGCGTGAGCAGCAACTATTTGTCTAAAAGAATACTGTATAGTTTGCCTTTGAAAGCCAAGAAGGAGGATGAATTTTTAAGAAAGGGTGAAGCAAGAACTAAAATTACGATTAAATGTTAGCAGTTAAATGCATAGCGGCCTCTTGGGTAAATTCTTAAAAGAGGGGATTATTCTCTTATATATGTATACAAAAAATTCTTTGAGCAACAAACTATTCTAAACTCTATTTCTGGTGCAAAACACTCGATGGAGACTTTCCATGCCCTTCCCTTACCCCCTAACAATCATAGGGGGAAGTGTTGGGAATCGGGATTTTGGGTGGGAGGCAAAAACGAGTGATATGCAGCAGAAATGAAGCACAAAATCCTCTAATCTACAAAGAGGAGTGGAAAATCACATTTTTGGTGTGCTAACCTAACCTCACCTAGGGGAAGCATCCTCCCTAGCCAAGGGTTTTGCCCCGGAATCCCCTTAAGAGGTATTTTTTCCTCAAACCGGGGGGTCCCCCCCCGAACCCCCCTTAGGGGTACATATGGGCCCTAACAGCCGTCGATTTCTCTAAAGGGGTTTGATCGATTTCGTTTAAGTCTAGTTCAGGTGTGACCCATAAAATATACGGTTAAAATGTACACTCACTTTAATCCTGAGGAAACTAACACTTAGAAAAACTGTGAACAAACCAAAATGGCCTATTTTTTAGCTTTAATTCGTCCCTTCATTATTGAGAAGCGGCACCAGGTAAATATGGGATCATTTGTCTAAAGCGGGCATTACACTTGGCTAGTTTACGATCTGCTAGTAAACTCGCCGAGTGTAATCCTCTTGGCTAGTGAACTAGCAGCGTGTAAAAAAGCTGCTAGTAAAGTTGAACGTGTTCAACTTTTGCTCGCTACTCGCTGGCTAATTAGCTTTTTTGCTTCTAAACTCGCCAAGTGTAATCAGAGTTGCTAGTAAAGTAGCAGCACGTAACTTTCCGTCAGTATATTCAAGATGTCGGAAGTGGTGCGTGCTGGAGTCGTCGTTGTAGCTGCAATTCTCAAGAGGGAATTGAAAAGAAAAGAAAGAGAAAGAAAGCGTCGCAGAACAGTCTGGGTTAAATCTTGGATACAAAAACGGCAACAGTCTGGAGCATCCGCCACCTTATTGCGAGAATTGAGAGATGAAGATCCATTATCGTATCGCAATATTCTTCGTATGAATCCCACCCAATTCGATTGCTTGTTGCAGATGGTTCACGATATGATACAAAGAAAAGATACAAAACTCAGAAGAAGCATCACGGCACAAACAAAACTTGAAATTACCTTACGTTATCTAGCAAGTGGAGATTCTTTGAGGTCTTTGGAATACCTGTTCCGAGTTCCACAGTGTACAATATCACAGTTTCTGCCTGAAGTGCTTAGTGCGGTTGCTCGCGTCCTTCAACCTTTTATTGAGGTGAGTGAAAAAGTCTTAGCGAAAATGTGATTTATTAACAAATAAATACATTGACAATAGATACATATATGACATTGTACAAAAGAAGTTCCTCATTACAGGAATAATTTTAGGTAAGTACATCCATAGCATTTTATGGCTCTAAATCAAAATTTACTTATGAGAACAATAGCCTCATTGAAAGTACATTCGTAACATAAATGAAAAGAAACCAAAAAATATTATATTTAAGGACTATGACTACAGTAACGTAATATAATGCAAAAACTTCCTTATTATAAAAATGTATGTTGGCACGTTACATTACCACAACAATGAAGAGATTTGATATTTTTGGAATGCGCTGCAAGCAAATAATTTAGCAGTCTCAAATATAATTTCTGGTCCCAAAACTTTGGATCATAGCATTCTGTTAGACGTCTTCATGCTCTCCATATGAAGTGATAGATGAATCAGTCGATTGATCAGACAGAAGGGGATGCATTTGTGACATATTGCCTTCTGGTGTACGTGAACACACAGCATTATCCAGCGAGTTCAATTTCGATTCAATAATGCAATTCTGAATTTTCTGCTGTAGCAAGATAGCTTCCCGGGGGTTCAGGCTACGCAGTTCGCACGCAACAAATCTCCCAAACTGGTCAAAGGGTTTCTCATCTGATGCGATTTTGGCAATGTTGTCAAGTTGGCTGATAGCCAGAGATATTTCAGAGGTGCCTTGCGCGTCGTCTGCGCGTTTTTTGACCCTTTTAGCCGTGTTCACAGGAGGCTTCATTACAGCAACCTTTTTATTTGGTCCGGTTTCATTATCGTTTGCACGGTCTCCATCCGCCTCCACCAAGTCTGCATCACTATCAGGATTTTCCATGCCCACAGCTTCATTTTTGTTACCAGAGATGTCCTGGAAAGAAAAGAAGGATTAGCTGGTTAGGTTAAGCGAGCATTACACTTGGCTAGTTTACTCGCTGCTCGCTGGCGAGTTTACGATCTGCTAGTAAACTCGCCGGGTGTAATCCTCTTGGCTAGTGAACTAGCAGCGTTTAAAAAAGCTGCTAGTAAAGTTGAACGTGTTCAACTTTTGCTCGCTACTCGCTGGCTAATTAGCCTTTTTGCTTCTAAACTCGCCAAGTGTAATCAGAGTTGCTAGTAAAGTAGCAGCACGTAACTTTCCGTCAGTATATTCAAGATGTCGGAAGTGGTGCGTGCTGGAGTCGTCGTTGTAGCTGCAATTCTCAAGAGGGAATTGAAAAGAAAATTCCTGTCTATACACATCTTTTATAGATTTTATCTTCGTTTTCAATTGCTTCATGTCCATGCCACCAAGTAGCTCATTTTCATCTAGTTCCTTGGACAAACGTTGAAAGACTTCATCTTTCAATTTGGTGTTGCAGTAGTTTTTATCCTTTACATTCCACAACAGAGGATACTGTTCGTAAATGCTCAAAAACTTTATAATACAATTTACATTCCACTTCATTTTCTTAATAAGCACGAGAAGTTATCTGTAACATCAAAACACAGTTCAATAAATCGCTGTCTAGTTACCTACTGGGCTAGTTAAGTCTAATCATCACTATCTCACTCGCTCACTCTCTAGCTTCTAAACTCGCTAGCGAGCAGCGAGTAAACTAGCCAAGTGTAATGCCCGCCTTAGGTTGCCGTAGAAATATAACCATGAGTGTATTTTTTAGTCGTAGAGGTTTCATGCATTTTCTCACATTTACAATTATGCATATCAAGATCAATGGTGATGATCTAACGTTATTTTCCTTTCTTTGTTCGCAGGTTCCAAAAACTTCAGAGGAATGGGAGGAGGTCAGGAAACGATTTTTCCAGCGCTGGAATTTCCCTAGATGTTGTGGCGCCATCGATGGCAAACACGTCGTAATTAAGAGGCCTCCATGTTCTGGTTCATTATACTTTAATTACAAGCAAACCTATAGTATCATCTTATTCGCTATGGTTGATGCTGACTACTGCTTCACCTACATTGACGTAGGGGGGAATGGGCGAGCAAGTGATAGTGCAATATTTCGAGATAGTACTTTGAATATTTGTATGGAAAACAATAGTCTTGGTATGCCTGAGAATTCTATTATAGTGGGGGATGATGCATTCCCATTACGAACAAACCTCATGAAGCCTTACAGCAAAAGAGGGCTAACTAATGATGAAAAAATATTCAATTACCGTCTTTCAAGGGCTAGGCGTGTCGTTGAAAATGCCTTTGGCATATTAACATGGAGATTCAGGGTGTTTTCAAAACCTATTGAATTAAAAACTGAAACCATTGATAAAGTCATTTGGGCTGCTTGTAGTATTCATAACTGGCTACCAAAAACTGACCCAGGAAACTATATGCCACCACAGTCAATAGATAGAGAAGATTTCAATACTGGAAATGTAACTCCTGGTATGTGGAGGGAGAACACTAACAATTTGCCACCGATTGGACAGTTAGGGACAAATAACTATACACGTACTGCTGAGGAGATCAGAAGAGCTTACGTTACTTACTTTGTTGATGAAAACCCTCTGCCTAGGCAATGGGAGAAAGTGGGAATAGTGTAGTCCATAATAAAATAGTTAAAAAATAAATAAAATAAATTTTGTACAACTAAGTATTTCCTTCAAATAAACATTGATCGTGTGCCTATTTTTACTTACCAAATTTGAAGTGCTCTGCCTTGTGCCTATCACTTCAGCTAAGAAACTAGCGTTATGAAACCATAGCAGTTTCGGCGAATAAACTTCCTCTGCTCCACAACCACTCTTTTTACTTTTCTCTATTTTATGTAATTCCTGTCTATACACATCTTTTATAGATTTTATCTTCGTTTTCAATTGCTTCATGTCCATGCCACCAAGTAGCTCATTTTCATCTAGTTCCTTGGACAAACGTTGAAAAACTTCATCTTTCAATTTGGTGTTGCAGTAGTTTTTATCCTTTACATTCCACAACAGAGGATACTGTTCGTAAATGCTCAAAAACTTTATAATACAATTTACATTCCACTTCATTTTCTTAATAAGCACGAGAAGTTATCTGTAACATCAAAACACAGTTCAATAAATCGCTGTCTAGTTACCTACTGGGCTAGTTAAGTCTAATCATCACTATCTCACTCGCTCACTCTCTAGCTTCTAAACTCGCTAGCGAGCAGCGAGTAAACTAGCCAAGTGTAATGCCCGCTTAAGGAAGATCTTTTCTATTTATGTAAAAAAATGGGGGGAGATATTCTGTTTATCCCCATAACTAAAATAATACCACTCATGCGGCTTACGAAAACGTAACCAAGTGAATCAGGTCAAAATTGAAGGTAAAATTGTGTTAATTCGCTAAAGAAAGTTATAATACTATTGAACGAAGCGACGTTGAGTAAAAATACGTCAACTTATGGCGGCCTCATGCGATATTCGATAAAAAAAAAAACGCAACCGGCCAAAAAATGTGTACAATGGAGTTATCGCGTGGAAGGTTGTCAGAATATTAATTCCGAATCGTCGTTTATTCAACTAGTTATATTAAAAACTATTTGAGAAAAATAATAAGACATGCCAAAACACATGGCGGCCTCACGTGGTTTACGAAAATAAAAGCGAGTGCAGAATCTAGGTAAGAAAGTCACAGGAAAAAAGTAACCTAACAACGTGTCTATCATACCCAAGACTGACTTTTTGTCTTTATTAAATTTTAAAATCATGCACATCCATATATTCAAAAGTAAGCCATGTTCTTGTGTGATTTTCAAGCAAATCTTGGCCAGTACATACATAACTCTATACCAGTGAGAAAAATTACTTCAATAATAAACAAAACTTTCAAAATGTCTCATTTTATTATATACAAGAAATAAAAATACCTCAGAACAGTGAACAAAATGAAACCGATCAGGAGACGGGAAGATACGAGCTTTGGGCTCTTTCCCGTAAACACACGTGGTTAGTTGCTCTTCGCCATACACTATAAAAATATAAATGAAAATGAAGAGCTTGTACGAGTGTAATGAAGCCACCGTGTATTCCGTTCTTATTAAAAAATGTATACTAAAAAAAAAGACGATTAGTGATGCATGTTTACTCACGAGGTGGTCAGGCATCCTCTCCGTTCTGGGACACGCGATGAAGTGGACCGATCACCAGGAGATATATCGCGATGATGCCAAATTTATGCCAATGTGCCATATCTACTTCAATATTTTAAATACATTTTCATGTATAATATCTTCAATATTTGCAATTTACTTTAATAAATTAATATTTCAATGTTTTCAGTATATTTTTCTTGTATAAAATCTTCACTATTTTCCATGCATATTTAGGTATAAAAATTTCAATATTTTCAATGCATTTATAGGTATAAAAACTTCAATATTTTCAACATATTTTCATGGTTAAATACTTCATTATTTATTACGTATTTTTAGTATATAAAATCTTTAATATTTTCAATATATTTTCTGCATAAAATCCTTATTATTTTCAATATATCATGTATAAAGACTTCAACATTTTCCATATATTTCCACCTATAAAAATGTCATATTTTTAATCTATGTTTATCAATAAAAAATTCACATTATTCAGTACATTTTTATTTACAAAAACTTCAATATTTTCAATATATTTTCGTGTAAAATAATTAGAAATTTTTATTATCCATATATAGCAAAAAATACGATGTTGAATTATTAAAAATAGCAATACATTACGATGTTAGAATATTACAAATAGCAGTACATACGATGTTAAAAAATTTAAATTTTTATCATATATATATATATATATATATATATATATATATATATATATATATATATATATATATATATATATATATATATATATATATATATATATATATATATATATATATTCCTTTTTTGATGTCGGCTACCCCCAATTTAAGGGGGAAACAGCCAAGGTATATGATGATGATATCAACTAATCATCGTCCTAGGTGTTGTTTGTAAAGGAAACAATCTTTTAAAGTACAACATATACTTCATATAAAAAATTTCCTAAATTTACAATTATAATGATATTAAAAATGTAATTTGACTAGTGTAAGATACATTAATATTCATTTACTATCAATACTGATACTAGTGTTGTAAGAAAATATAATGTAATGTTGTATTTTACAAATCCGAGTGAAACATACTACCAAAAAAATGGCAGAGTGAAGAATGATCAAACTTTTGAACATTTGAATTTTAAATGAACGCAAACTAAGAAAAGAAAAAATTCTAAGAAAAAATCGTAAGTGCAAGCAAGATATAATCTAATATAATTTAGATATTTTGATGATGGAAATAGACATTTAACAAGATATCGTTGATTGCTCCTCATAATAAATAAATAAATAAATAAATAATTAAATAAATAAAGTAAAATAGGATAAAAAAAAATCAACACAGTGATATTAAAAGTTTATTTTACTATAATATTCTTATAAAAAATATTAATTTATTATTATATGTTTTAGCATTAAGCATGTTTGTATATAAATCTAAGTTTTATACTCAGTTGAATCGGCAAACATAAACAGAGATTTAAACGTTTAAAGGTTAAAAGGTAAAATATAACTATAAGAGTTTATTAATCACCGTTTTTTTTATACTTCAATCAGTTATTATTATACTCTCCTCCATCTAATTTACAGTATAATATTAATTTACAAGTTTTTGTACCATATTAAGAAGAAAAAAATAATATCGAAAATTTAAGACTCACAGCCTATGCAGAAGACAAGACAAATAACAATTATCATTATTGTTTTTAAATGTTTTATATCGCTTTAAACGTCACAGTGTTTATTCCAGGGATAAATATCATGGATATTGGATGTTTTACCGACCACTATGAATAGCAAGATATGAACGGGAAAAGATGAAAAATGATGAAAAATGAGAAGTTGAAAAATGCCGCCTTACGTTGGCTGGAACATTCAGGAGGATTCCAATACCTGCGCGAAGCTGTCAGAGCTCGCCTTTACGTCTTCCCTATTCCCAAAGTTCTTAAAGTACCTCTACACGTTAATATATCCGAAATGAATGAGATTGATGGTATATCCTGACATTTCTTTATATATTCTTATATGTCTTGGTATATTTTTGGCTTGTATGGCATAGAGTATAATAGCGTTGCGACCATTTTAGTCCACGTGTTTTTTCTCAGTTTAAAATAAGTTTCCGTTATTCTCCTTAAATTCAATTCAGTTACACCTCTCAGATTAAAGTCATATAATTTGTTTGCAATTAAAACATTTAAATATTGCTAATGAGGCCAGATTCATGTTTTATAATTCATCAACATTAGTAAAATAAGGGGTTAATACATATACATAATATATATATATATATATATATATATATATATATATATATATATATATATATATATATATATATATTTATATATATATATATATATATATATATATATATATATATATATATATATATATATACTGTCTATATATATATATATATATATATATATATATATATATATATATATATATATA
>JAXCGZ010004345.1:42500-55703 GCA_037179515.1 Halocaridina rubra
ATGGGGTGCCTAGCCACAGCAGTAACCTGCAAGTGAACAGCATAAACTCTCAGTCTTGGACGGGAACCGATCTCTCAACCTCGTAAATGCGAAACCAGCGCGGGCACCAAGCAAATATTGAAGAAAAAGTATCAGCTTATGGACAAGGCAGAAAAAAAGAATGATACATAATATAATAATGATGAGAATGAAAGCAAAGAAAGAAATGGGGATATTGTGACTTGTCAGATGTGAAGGGATAGTATGAGATCTGTAACAAATGGTACAACTAAAAATCTCTCTAAAAGTTTGAGAGAAGCTTCGTAATTTTATCAGAGCTATATTAGCTTAGCACCAGGAAAGAATGAAAGTGTTGAAGATAAAGTCTAGAAATTTTGCTTGAGACTAGGATTACTTCATTTAAGAAATAGAAATATCTCTCTCCATCCCTATGAAGTAAATCAGGATATAACAATTCCATAATTTCTCTCTTCTATTACCATTCCTATTCTCTTTCCATTTCTCCCTCTTTCACTCCCTCAGATTCCTTCATTTCTTTTTCATTATGAGGCAAATCAGGTTCTTTTAACTTAACTAGGATAAATGATATTAGACACATCTGGTGCTAGTCTAGATTCACTTACTTTTAAAGGATTCTGGAAACATTGTTTAATCAAAATATTACTGTGAATATTTTTTTTTTAGTTTTGTTTATAATGAACACTCAATTGGATCTGTATCATTGTATATTGAAATTTTTTTGGCTCAAAGATGGGAAATTGTTACTTAACTGTATCATTGTATACTGATGTACTCTGGGTTAACATTCAGTATAAATAATTTAATCTTTAGAATGGAATGTTGTTGCTTCTTTTTCATCTAACAATAGTTTTTGTTCTAATGATTTTGACATCAGGAGGGTTAAAAAAAAGAGATGGAGAGTGCTGTGACTTGTCAGATGTAAAGGGATAATAAGAGAGGTGTAACGAATATCCAAGAATATTCTGTGTAGATGTAGACATGAAATATAACCGTAGCTGTGGGAAAACTTAACATTGAGCTGTCCTGGACAGTCTTATTTTAGTCCAAAAGGTCTTCAGCTGTAGTGTCATAATGGGCGGCTGGTCCCAAGGGCCAACCTACTAAATGGAATGCTATTCATTACAGAGTATGGGCTCGCTATCTCTGCACCAGTGAAGGCTGCATTGGAATGGCGAGGGATCTGCACATCAGGGTTTTTGCACTTGGATCATCAGATGAGCAAGTTGTAAAGAATAAACCGCGGTGCAGGTGAGGTTTATCTTTCTCTTTTTATCCAGGCTCATATGTCCTTTACCTCTGTAAAAGTACATAAGATATATGGCGCCATATGATAATGCATTTTGATTTTTTACTTGATCTAATGCTGATACAGACAGACAGTACTGAAATAAAACGATGGTATTATATGTAAATTATTGCATAAATAAGTAATTCTTTTCATAAACTAATTTTTGTTTTCAAAAAATAACCTTTTCCTTCATATCATTGAGAAATTTAGCGTTTCTCTTGCTAATATAGCTCGATACTAAGGACTATAATTTGAGTTCATTCTTACTGGAGGGGGCTAAAAAGTTCTCCTCTCTTTTATACCTCTCTGTTCAAAAATTTTAGAACGTTCTGGATCCTGTAGCTAACTGAATCTAAGTTTACTAGATTAACTAATTTTTTTTTATTTTCTTCTCTCCCTATTTAAGTTTCTATAAGATAATGTATAGTGCAGACAACATGCTTGCTTTATAATATTGTTTTAATCTCCCTTTCATTCTATATTAGAGTGTGCAAGTCTGAACTGGAAGAGGACCCTTCCTCAAGAGAGCTGGGAGAGAAAAGTACCCTATATTTACTACCTGATGCCCAATCCGCAGCCTTAACTGGTGATGCACATATAAGATCCCAGGCGCTCACTCTTATTTTGAGAGGTAGGAGATTATAAGGTTTTTATACTTCATCTGTCCCCCTTATAAAGGAGGTGGCTGAATCAAAGCAAGAACTTGACTTTTTGTGGGATGATATTTAAAAGAGAGTATCTCCAGTCCTCTCGCTTTGCCCCATTTAGTCGACTTTTACGACAGGCTGGGGAACATAGTGTAGGTAGCCTTGCCTCCTCTCTCCCTCGTTATACTTCATATAATGTATACAACCTCTAGACGCAAGCTGAAAGTATCCTGGTAACTATTGCAATGAACACATGAGAGTGAAAATATTACTGATAATGCCATCAGCAGAGTTCAGGCTATGACAGTGAAAAATGAGGTTGTCTGTTTACAGATGAGATGTTGGGTCGTATAGTTCCTGGTCAAAGACTTCAGGCAACAGTGATGGTTGTATCTAGAACACATCGAAATCGGGTTCCCTATTTGGAGGGTATTTTTGTTTACTCTCCTATACCTTTAAGACCACCGACAGTACTTCCTCCCATGTTCAGGTATATGAGTTATATTTTAAGCATTTTGTCTCTTTGCTGTACTTTATGATGTTGGGATATCTCTAAATCCTTATCTCAACTTAAACAAAATGAACTGTTTGAGGACTGGGGACATGGATATAAGTAAGTATCAAGAATGCGACTTGGGAACAAAGATGTGGTCTGGAAGGCACAAGTTTCTACTCTGATTACTTAATTGTGATTACCTAATGGTGTTTACGGGAAAGAGCCCAAAGCTCGTATCTTCACGTCTCCTGGTCGGTTCCATTTTCTACTTAGTGATACTTATCATACCTGTCCTTAAAACATTTGATTGAGATAGCATTAACTACCTCCTCGCTTAGCCAATTCCAATTATCAACTACTCTTACACTGAAAAAGTATTTCCTTACATCCTGCAAAGAAGTTTTCTTACGAAGCTTCAAACTATGACCTCTAGTTCTAGAGTCTGCCATATCAAAATATCGATTCCTATCCACTCTATCATAACCATGAAGGAATTTAAAGACTGTCAACATATCCCCCCTCAATGTTCAAGTTTAGAGTGATGGTAAGTCTAATTCCCTCAGCCTCTCATCAAAACTGAGATTGCGTATTTCTGGCACCAGTTTCGTGGCATGCCTTTGAACTTTTTCAAGTTTAGCTATGTGCTTTTTCAAATGCGGATTCCAAAAGGGGGCTGCATATTCGAGTTTTGGCCTCACATAGGTTACATAAATATTTCTGAACATTTCCTTGTCCATGTGCCTGAAGGCTACCCTTATATTTGATAAGAATGCATATGCTGCCCTTACTATGCCATTTATATGTATTTCTGGAGACAAATCTGCTAGTATGTTTACTCCGAGATCTCTCTCATTTTCTGTCTCTTGAAGTTGTACTCCAGCCACCGAGTAGTCAAGCTTGGGCCTTCTTGCACTTGTACCCATTCTCATTACCTTACATTTTGAAGTATTGAATTTCATTAGCCACTTTTCTGACCACTCGTACAGACTATTTAGATCTTCTTGAAGTTCTCTACCATTGTTCTCGTTTTTTACTTTCTTCACAATCTTTGCATCATTTGCAAACATATTCATGAATGAATTTACAGACACTGGTAGGTCATTTACATATACAAGGAACAAAAGTGGCCCTAAAACTGAACCCTGTGGAACTCCACTACTAACTCTTCTCCATTCAGACACTGAGTGTCTTACTCTAACCCTCTGTTCCCTTCCTTCTAGGTAGGTTTTTATCCATTTCAAGACATTTCCACCTATTCTAGCCATTGCTTGCAGCTTCCTAATAATTCTCCTATGTGGAACAGTGTCAAACGCTTTCTGGAAGTCTAGGAATATGCAATCTGCCCAGCCCTCTCTTTCCTGTAAGATTCGGCTTACCTCATCATAAAATTCTAATAAGTCTGTTACTGTTGATCTACCTTCTCTGAAGCCATGTTGCCTCACTGACAAAAAGTTGAAGGATTCCAAGTGAAGAGAGATATGTTTCCTTAGTAGTTTCTCCATAACTTTGCAAACCATGCTGGTCAAGGAAACTGGTCTATAGTTCAGAGCCGTATCCCTCCTTCCCTTTTTGAAGATAGGTATCACGTTTGCTTGTTTCCAGCATCTTGGAATTTCCCCTGACTCCAGCGACTTTTTAAATATGATACTTAGTGCCACTGATATTGAGTTTGCGCATTTTTTAAGTACCTGAGGGGATATGTCATCAGGACTTGTAGCTTTATGAACATCTAACTCCATCAGCGCTTTGCATACCTCTGTGGTTGTAAGGTTGATGTTCTCTAATACCGGCCCTTGAGCTTCTATCTCTGCAATCTGAGGGGGTTGGGTATTTTCTACTGTAAATACTGACTGAAACTCCTTGTTCAATTCTTTGCAGATCTCTTCATCCGTCTCAGTGATGCTTCCATCCTCTCTCTTAAGCCTTAAAACCTGTCCTTTTACCTTCAGTTTTCCTTTGATAAAGCTGTGGAAAAACTTGGGATTTTCTTTAGCCTTCCTGGTGATGTCCCTCTCATAGTTTCGCTCTACCTCTCCTCTTTTACTTAGGTAGTCATTTCTTGCTCTTTTGTAGGTTTGCCAGGCATTTATGTTTTTTCTCCTCCTATACCTTTTCCAGCATTTGTCTCTCCACTCCTTAGCTCTTTTACACCCATTATCGAACCATTTCTCTCTGGCATGAATTACACCTACTTTGGTGACAGGTATGCAGCAATCTACTATCTTCCCATATTTCTCACAAAAGATGTCATACATTTCTTGTACAGATTTGTTGTAAAATAAGGTTCTCCAGTCAATAACTGCAAAAAGCTCATTCATTTTGATGTAATCTCCTTTTGGATAGTTCCTCCTCATGTCCTCAGTGCCTCTACTCTCAGGCAGAATATCTTCAATGATATACTTCATCAACAACACACAGTGGTCACTCTTTCCAATTGTGTTGGATTTTTTCAATATCCAACACATTATCTGTGAATACTAGATCAAGTAGTGATGGCTCATCCCCGCCCCTGGCCCTCGTTGGTTCCATTACATGTTGGTGTAGGAAATTCCCTTGTACGCAATCTAGGAATCTTGCCCCGAATGAGTCCTCACCACTGTGTGGGTCAAGATTAATCCAATTTATCTCTTTATGATTAAAATCTCCCATAATCAAAATCCTACATTTTCTCTCCTGTGCCATGTTAACAACTGAGTTTATGACTTCAATAGTACCTATATGACTTTCCTCATAAGCCTCTAGCCTATTCTGGTACCTTGGTGGGTTATATGATGTTCACACTCGTGAATATACAAGCTTCTGCAATCCATCCCATGTGAACCTCAGTTAACATCATGTTAAGATTACAGAATATTTATTGATAAAATGTAAACAAATCTGCATGGGTACCCTTTAAACTTGCCAGCTTAAATGTAATATCCCTGCATCACTGATGATAGCATTGATATTAATTACTTATGTCAGAATATTATTCTAATTGCTTTCATCAATTCTCATTATCTCCTCCTCAGAAAACTAGTTGCAGATCGTCAGTCATCCCCTTGGTCTTTAGTGTTAACTTTAGCATACATGTTTGCTACAACTGTAGCTCCTGCTGGAACCTTTCATACACTGAAGTTATCTCTGCTCCTTTCTTTAGCATCTTGTAGCCCCGACAAGGTCAGTTATAAGTGCTAGTTTGCTTGTTTCTATATATTTATATGACTTGATTGGTATCACATAAAGCAAGTCAGAATTAAGTGACATTCTCCTTACGAATACTGATTTATCATTTTTATGTTTTATTATCTCTTTTTCTATAATACAAGGCTGGGTTAGCAGTATTGGCTGTAGGAAGCAACACAACCTTGTTGTTGAGGCTCCTGTGGTATGGAGCTCGCTTTGCTCCTCACAATGTCATTCACTCTTCCCTGAATGATCTCACAGCTTCCTACACAAGGGACTCGGATGGACAAATCTGGGTTCAGGCAGGATCCTTATTGCTTGCTCATGGAGGCGTGTGTGTTCTGGGAGATTTCTCAAAGTTCAAGAAAGAAGCCAGGCATTCTGTTTGTAATGGTAACTACCACGCAATTAGAGTACATTGAATATATATATATATATATATATATATATATATATATATATATATATATATATATATATATATATATATATATATATTTATATATATATATATATATATATATATATATATATATATATATATATATATATATATATATATAATATATATATATATATATATATATATATATATATATATATATATATATATATATATATATATATATATATATATATATATATATATATATATATATATATATAAATAAATAAATAAATAAATAAATATATATATATATATATATATATATATATATATATATATATATATATATATATATATATATATATATATATATATATATATATATATATATATATATATATCTTTGAATTTTGACAACAATATTGTTCTCAGAATACATTTTCAATTTGATTAGTACATATAAATTCCTTCATATTTGATAAGTAGCTTTCTGTAAAAAGACGATTTTGATTAAATGATAGATCCTCATCAGAACAAAAGTACTCCATATTTGCAGATACTTAGAATTATCTGTTTAGAAGGTAAAACATATGTCATTGTAATGAACTTTCAGCATTAGAGAGTGGCATGGTTCAAGTGGATGCTAATGCAAGACTTCGTATACACGCAGCCACTCTCAAGTATCCCCTAAGGTCATCTGCATGGGCTTGCTATGACCCAGCTCCTGCCAAAGGTCGCTCAACTATAGAGACTGATGAAACCTTTCTCCATGTTCCTTTAGGAGACCTAACCAAATCTATAACAGAGTTAGTACCACTTTACTCAAGGAATTGCCATTCTCAATTTGACTTCCACATGTTTATGAAAATTCCATCCACACATTTACGATAAATATGTAAATATCAATATTGCAAGGTATAGGTCTTTTGTCCATTTTTTTTGCATCCAGTGTGTTTGGACTTGTGGTATACACTGAAACGCCAGGAGGTGAATGTGAGTCCAAAGCCGAAGATGTCATAACCCTACACACGCTACTAGAAGCCACTAAGCCACAGGAACCTCCAGTTCCTCTGATTTCACAAGAAGATTTGAAGCAGGTATATAGCACATCTGGTAAATTAGTTACTATGTTGCTCAATATTGTGAACAGTTAAATAAAGAAGAAGGTTGTAAAATGTGCAAGTATCAGCATTACATTTAATTTGATAAAGTTGTGCTGTGCCTTGACCAATGTCTAAGGACTATCGGCAGTACATTTCTTTTGATATAATTATGCTCTGCCTTGACCAAAATGTCTGCCTAAGGACTATTTATATAAAATCAATGATAAATATTCTGCCATTGCTTTACATAATCAGTAATTACTTGCAAGGATCATCAAATATTATCATGGCCTTGCATTTATAAAGTTTGTAAAAGCGTGCCTATAATAACGTTCAGAATATGACAACTTTTTCAAATGTGAGTATAACCTTTGCTTTCTGGTTACGTGGACAGTACCTGGCACTGGCTCGAGGCTTAGAGATCGAATTCAGTGCAGGAGCAGAAAGACTTATTCGAGGTTACTACGTAGGGGCGAGAAGACTGAGAGGAGACTGCGTGCAAGGGGCTGCTGTTCCTGTGACTGCCATTCACACACTGTAATACTTTTATTCCCTTGCTGATCCACGTGCTTATATGAATGCCTTTTTTTTTTTATTTTTTTTTTTTTTAATGAATCACCTGTTAGCTTCTTTATGACTGAAATGACCATGCATATGGGTAAATCCCCGAACTGGGAAATATCTCGGCTAAATGGAGCTCCGTACTATTATTTTCTTGACCTGTATCTACTTTTTTTTTTCCATAGAACCCAGGTAGCTTCTAGCCATGCTCGCTTAGCTTTGAGAAATATTGTTGAACCATGGGATGCAGCTGCAGCCATTCTACTCTGCGAAGAAGGACTGGCATCGCATTTTGGTTACTCTCTTTTTCAGATGCCCCCAACACCTCATCTCTCAGCCAGTGACGATCTGCATGGGCTTGTGGGCAGAAAGGTACACGAGAGCTTGGAGTAATTACAGTTGACAAAATTATGCTTTTTCTTCGTAAGATTAAGATATCTATATTATACTTTCCAGATATCTATCATGCAGAACTTGTGAGTATAAGAAAAAAGACTGGTTGAATCTTCTTGGTTTTGATGTATACTATTTTCTGTAGAAGTGGAATAACTATTCTATAATAAACGTTTTTGTATTATTATTACTCATCATAATGAGGGTGGGCATAGACAAAGTAAGACTGAATGCCCTTCCTAGCGCCCACAATGGTCTCAATCGCGGGTCTGTCAACCCCGGGGTCTAGAACTCTGACCACTGGGCAACTGTGCTCCACAAGTATAATAGTTATTCTACTCTTCCTAATATGATCAATCGGGGTTAAAGGGTTCGGTGGTTTGGGTAGTAGTAGTAGTAGTAGTAGTAGTAGTAGTAGTAGTAGTAAAGACGTCTTTCACTTCAGAATATTTTGATCAATTTTACTCTTTATTTCAGAACGACGAAAGGATGATGAAGTTTCTGAAGCAGTTAGAGGACTTTATTGAAGTATACACAGGAGACATTTCAGTGTAAACTTTGAATGTAAAACTTTCTTGACGACATGAAGTATATCCGGAAGACATTTCAATGTAAACCTTGCATACGTGTAAACCACTTGACAATACTTATTTATTTTTATTTGTTAAATATTTTTTATATACCATTTAGAATGCAAATCCTTTTGTACTAATTTGTTTCTTTTAATTACTTGGCTTATATATTTTTGTATGGGATACATACGAGTATAACTGGAAATGTATTTGTGATACTATTACACATTATGGCTTAATATAAGTATATTTTTCTGCCTTACATAAAGTATCAATTAAATATACACGAATTTGGTATTTAGATTTAAAGGTTACTACTTCATTTGATAAAATTGTTATTCCATGGTAAAAAAAAAAAAAAGGCCCAAAACAACGTAAAAAATATTTGAAGTGCTTATAAATTTCGTGACCAAATCTGGTCACCTTCTTAAAGTACTTTGAGAAAGTGACAAGATTAGGTTACGAAATTAATAAGTACTTCAAATATTGTTTATATTTTCTTTAATGACCCTCTTGCTACCATTTTAGACTGTATGGTAATAGTTCTATGTTATTCATATATACTGTGTGCACACACACATATCTATCTATCTATCTATCTATTTATCTATCTATCTATGTATCTATCTATCTATCTATCTATCTATCTATCTATCTATCTATCTATCTATCTATATATATATATATATATATATATATATATATATATATATATATATATATATATTATATATATATATATATATATATATATATATATATATATATATATATATATATATATATTTATCTATCTATCTATCTATCTATCTATCTATCTATCTATCTATCTATCTATCTATCTATCTATCTATCTATCTATCTATCTATCTATCTGAATGAACACAATAAGGTTGTACTAATTGGTGATTTGAATTCGCGTGTAGGTATGCCTGTTCTTTATGATGAAAGTTTCAATTCATACAAATATGAAGGAGTAATAGATACAAGTGTGAATTAAAATGGGAGACAATTGCTGAACCTTTGCCGTGGCAGCACAATGGTGATAGGTAATCACTTAGTATATAAGGGTAAAAGGTTAGAAGGAGGTTTATTCTTTAAAAGAGGACCAAATTGGATATCTGAGATCGATGTATGTGTCTTAAAAGAGAATACACTGAAATATGTGAAATCTATTGAAATGAACCAGAATATTGTAGGATCTGACCACACCCCACTGATGGTTCAACTTGATCTTAATGACATTCAGGAAACAGTGCCATCATTGCTGATGGAGAGGGCATTAAATTTAGGTAGTACTTGCTATAATGTTCAATATATTGAAAACAGTCACACAAGCCGGGGTCCTTCCTACAAGAACGTAGACTTGGATAGATTCAAATTAGTCATGAATGAAACTCAGCCCCCAGAATTACTAGAAATTCATAATGAGAACATTTTTGATATTTTAGAGACAGGTAATAAGATTATCAATAATGTAGCAAAAGACTGCAGAGTTTTTCAATCTGGGGAGTTAGAGTTTAATGGATGGGATCAAGACCACCCTCGATGGAGGAGAATATTTGAAGAAAAAAAAATGACCCAAAAATTATATGGAAATCTATTAACTGGAAGGGCAATGTGGTGGAGCCCAATGATGTGCAACCTGAAGATGTTAATTTCAAATTGCATTTCGAAAATTTGTTTAATCCTCCGACAGTTAATCCTAATCAAATCATTGATGTGTCAGACTCACCTAATATTCCCATATTGGATGATCCCTTTACTGCTCAAGAGTTAGACATGGCAGTGTAAAGTATAAAAAAAGATAAGAGTTATATTGGAATGTGTCCTGGTTTATTTACGATGTTACCACAGACATGGTTATCCTTTTTCCTCACAATTTTAATTTCCTTTTATTAAATGTCCTTTATCCATTTGCTTGGTGCCACAATAAGCTGATCACTCTATTTAAATCTGGGGATAGAAGAGATTGCGGAAATTATCGGGGCATAAGTATAATGAACACCTTGGCAAAAATCTATGATATGCTTTTGATGAAACGGCTAAGTTTATGGTTTAATATAGATAAGTGTCAGGCCGGAGCTCAGAAGGGTAGAGGGTGTATAGAACAGATTTTGGCTTTAAGGTTACTGATGGATTATCTACTTGCAAGAAGCAAAAACTGTATATAGTTTTTGTGGATTTTAGTAAGGCGTACCCCAGGGTACTAAAATATGAAATAATCGAGTGTCTCAAGTTGGTGGGATGTAGAAGGGTTATGTTGTCAGCAATCTAAAATATTTATTCATGTACAAAAAGTGTGTTAAAATCTGCTATAATAACAACATCTATAGGTATACGACAAGGAGCTCCTACGAGCTGCATTTTGTTTGTCATTTATGGATAAAATGGTGAGAATAATTAAAGAAAGAGTGGGAACTGATGTTTCTTGGGGAAATTTACATACTCTTTTAATGATGGATGGCACGGTAATTGTAAGTACATCTCGTGAAAAATTTATATAAAAACTTGAGGCTCTATTAAATTATTGTAATGCGTATGGTATGGTGATTAATGAAAAGAAGACAAAGTATATTGTTGCTATTGGAAAAGACAGAGATAAAGAATCAATATTGATAAACAACATAAAACAGATTATTGTAAAAAGTATCTGTACTTAGGTGCATGGTTTACTGATGATGCAAAAATGCACTCAATACTTAAACATCATGAAATCGATGGTACGGCAACAGTCAATAAGTTTGGTATATTCTGCATAAATAACACGAGTATGCCCTATGCATATAAGGTTAAAGTTTTTAAAGCTGCTTTGAGTTCTTCACTTTTGTATGGCTCTGAGAGTTGGTTCACAAGTAATTTAGCTTGCATGGAAAAGTTTTATAACAAGGCAGTAAAGTGTTTATTGGGAGTAAGAAACAACACTCCAATATCCTTATGTTTAGTAGAAAGTGGTTTGGAAACTTTAGTACATGAAGTTAATGAAAGAAGAAGAGGATTTTGAACCAAAAAATGCAACAGGTTAACAATGAAGAACCTTTCTATTTGGTATTTGATATCTGCATACGGGAAAATACACCTGGTTATCAATTCTTAAATTCATATATTGCAAATAATGTGGAAAATTCCGCTTTAAGTGGAATAAAAACTGTAATATTGAATAAACCCCAAGATGCCACAAAATATCTTACATATAGACAAATTTTAAATAGTCAGCTGATAGTACATAAAGTGTATAGTAGCAGAGAGTTTGTACCAGATTATTTGCGAGTTGCATTCACAAGGTTAAGAGTAATGTCTCATGATTTGCGTGTAGAGACTGGAAGGTGGAGCAGAACACCAAGAGAAATGAGAGTAAGTGCTTGTGATCAAATGGCAATTCAGAGTGAAGAACATGTGCTAATTGAGTGTCCTTTCTCCCAACCAGTGAGACAAAAATATAATATGTTAAACTATCTGAGTGTCCAATCACTCTTGAATGAAGAGCTTCATATTACCGAGTTGTGTCAGTATATTTATGAAGTACTAAAGTTGTACAGATAAGGAAGAGATTCAACCTTGTAATGAGGAAAGCATTGATTTTTTTGTATGTATAGGTTAAATTGTAATAACTGGATGTAGTCTATTCTTCTAACTGTATTTCAAAATTATGCATTAAGATAAATATGATTATTTACTTTTGTTGGTAAGTTTGTGAGAATATTTGTAGTGTTCTTTAGGCCAAGACTTTTGATGGACAAAATATTGTTTCTATTACTTACGCTATTTTGTGCAAAAAGGAAAAAAATGTAATATTTTTTGTAATAATTTTGTAATATTTTGTCAATAAACTATATATATATATATATATATATATATATATATATATATATATATATATATATATATATTATATATATATATATATATATATATATATATGGAGCAGAGGCATGGGCAATAAAGAAGACACAAGAGAAAAAACTGGATGTGGCAGAGATGAGGATGTTGAGATGGATTTGTGGGGTGAAAAGAAGCGATAAGATCAGAAACGAGGTAATTAGAGGTACCTCAAAAGTTAGAGAAATATCAGATAAGATACAGTAAAGTAGACTAAGATGGTATGGTCATGTCGTTAGGAGGGATGAACAGTATGTTGGGAGGAGGGTGATGGAAATGGATATACAGGGTAGGAGAAGGAGAGGGAGACCAAAGCGTAGGTGGATGGATTGCATCAATGACGAACTGAGATCTAAAGGTTTGTTGGGTGATGAGGTATGGAACAGAAACATAGGGAGAACACTGGCCAGAAACATCGACCCCACATAAAAGTGGGAAAGATGTAGACGATGAAGAAGAAGACTTCCTTAGAGCTAATGCTACAGCTCGTGGGAGCAGTGTGGGAGATGGTAATAGTGGTTAAAAAAAAAAAAAATCAGTCTTTTACAACTCTTGCATTGCCTCATGAAGTTTCAGCATTTGCACAGTTGTGTGCTGCTGATGTCGTGACCGCAGCTGTCATGCTGGTAGTGTTGCCGATAGTAGCGGTGATGATGGTGGTGTTTGTGCTGCTGCTGCACCTAAATGAAG
>JAXCGZ010004346.1:0-32500 GCA_037179515.1 Halocaridina rubra
ATTATATATCTATATTTTCTATTATCAGTGTTAAAAACTAATGTACTCCTGTACTGGCAGGGGAGTGTTGTAGTGGCATAGTGTATTTTCTTTCTTTATTTGGAGTGTTGTAGTGGTATGATATATGTCTTCTTTATTTATATATTAATTTATTTATTAATTGATATATATATTTTCACTTTATATATTAATAATTTTTTCGTTGTTGTAAAGTGATCCCTTAATTTTGCTTCTTTTTGTCATAACGAACTGTACATTGTTTTGGTTTTCTGTTTTTATGGTAACACTGACGCTCTGTATTGCCGCCTTTTTCGTGTAGTGTGATATTTTTGGTCTGTTCATTTTCGATACATAAAAATTGCTCATAATTATCACTTGTGCCTAATTCAATACCTTAAATGATATTGTGGTAATCTTGATATCTTGTCAGACAGAACTATACTACCATAATTATAACTTGTGTGAAATAGTAATCTCACGACTTTGGTGTCATCAGGTGGAATAAAACCCACCATACGTCATATTGGTGACAAGAAGTGATATAGTCATAAGACATATTTGGTGAACAGCTCGGGATCAATCCATGTCGATACTTTACCGAAGAGAAAGAAGCAAAAATATACAGAAGAAAAAAATATATAGCATCTATGGAAGAAAAGTTCAAGTGAAGAAACTTCTAGACGCTTACCAGCAGTGAGAGAGTGACGCCGAGAAAGTCGGAGCTCCCCCTTCACCTACAGTATCATATTACCAGATCGAGCCACTCTCCCCCGCACCTGTATTGGCAAGGCCCCCCCAGCAGTAAAAGTACAACGAGCGCCTTCATGGACGCCACCGTCACAGTGAGCCAAAGTGTGACCAGGGCATTGATTGAAAATGCCCATCACAAGAGGTATAAGTTGCCAGATCAGACCAAGAAGATGGCGATTCGTCGATTTGACTCGAGAGATGTAGAATTTGGCGGGAGCATCCCGCGCCCAGAAGAAAGAAGAACCCCCTCCTCCATTGCCTTCTGCCATGAGGTTCTTCAGGACCACCTCCTTAAAATAGCTAAGTAATTGTGATCTGTATCCAGTGAGTAATGGGACAATTAGTAAATGAAATTGAGGTTGGTGGATGCCGCCATTTTATCTTGTAGTTATGCTTTGACTCAGCCAACCCGCCTATGAGGGGTGTGGCTCCTAATAAGTTAATAAAAGTAGAATTTCTGTACCCATTACTAACATGGATAATTTGTACTAATAGCTATAAGCAGTAATAAACTCCTTTTCTGTTATAATTTGAAGAATAATATGAGAAATTGCATTTAAAGGGTATTCCATATATTTGTATTATGGCCTAAGTTAATTATTAAACAGGCGAATGTATTGATTTTGATTGGAAAAATTTAATGTACGTGAAATCATTATTATATTAATTCCTTAAAGTAAAAACTAACAGTCTACAAATAGAATATAAGTAGTAGAATTTTTATGTACTCCAAAATGCTCGTAAGAATTATAGCGAGAAGTATACTTCAATCCGCTTTTAAGGTTTTTCTTTTAATCACGTGTGATTTCCAAGAAAGGAATGTGGAAATGACCAATCGATCTTCCAACCTCGTTATGATAAGAATATAGTAATTGTACTGATATTTGATGTTTAAAGTACGTGTAAAATCATTCTGATATTAATCTCTTAAAGTGTAAGAAATCGAGTGATAAGATCCTTGCACCAGTTTTCAAGGTTCTTTCTTTTCTTTTCTTTTTTTTTTTGCTCCGCGGAGTAATATTTGAGCGAAAGAAAGACATAAATGACAGATGTTCTTTTAATGTCATTATGATGGAGAAATTGATATTAACATACGTGTGTGGCATTTAATTTTGAAGAATAAGAAGTTTTGTAATATTATTTAGATATGAGTTTTTTTAATTTCGCGCTATGCAGGCGAAAATAACAGTAAACTTGAGAGAATTTGGGCTGTGCTGGGGTATGGGGGGTTTCTTAAGTTAACCCTAACGTATCTTAGAGGGGAGAAAGAATGGGGTCTAATAGCCGTGAGGGATACGCCTCGAGACCGCCAACAAGCTCATGCCCTCAGTAATGGAAGAAAGAAAGTTATTGTGTAGCTAGAATGCACTCTCTTGGGGGTAGATAGGGACCTAGGACTGGTGAGGCAGTCATGTGACCGCGCGGCCCAACCGAGATTTCACCTTTACACTCCTTCAGAGGGATCGGGGAAGGGAAACCAACGCGTTGTAAATAGAAGGGAATTTTACAGAAAGGGGATGATTGTCTTGAAAGTGTAAAGCGATTGTGTGAGAGAATGGGTATGCCTGACCGAGGGTATAAGGGGGGGGGGTTGCTCTAGGGGGTGAAATCGCGGGAAAGACCGTTGGGAAGCATGATTGGGGGAGTCTGTGAGAGTAGTTCCCCTGCTCCGCCGGGTCCTTCTGCATGCCATATCCGAGTATATTTATGGGAGGTGATGCACTGTTGCAATATCTATTGAAGGATATTTTTGAGAAAATGATTCTCCACCTGCCCAGATATGGTTGAGATGCTAAGTATGTTTTATTTTTTATTCATCCCCTACTCCGCCAATGAGATTATTATTCGATTTCCGAGAACTCCAAGATAGATATTATGTGATAAAGGACGTGAATCTATGAATGATTCTTTATTTTTTGCTAGCTGCAGTATATACATTAATGGTCCGAAGAAATGTGTTAGATATATAAAATAAAACTTCAGAAGTTTTAGCCATGATAATGTTTCTCAAAATTATTTCAGCTTGGTCATGAAGAAAGAGTGTGAGCTGACACGAAATGACAACAAGAATGTTACACAGCCATTTCCCGTATTTGAGAGAGCAGAAGAATATATATATTCTCTGTTTTAATTGTTCCTGTACAACTCCTTACGAGATTATGAAACTTAAGCAAAATGCATTCTTTACTTTTGCGAATGAAATATACTTTTTGTTTTTATTATTGCATACACAGAGACAGACTTTTTATATTTTTCCAGATTCCCGTTTTTGTTATATACTTTTGTGTGTGAAGAAAAATCTTTAATATCTTTATCCCTTTGATATATATTATTATTAAATAGTCTTAAAAAAAGACTATCTAGAGATAATTATTGTTAAGCACTATCATTGTCATGAATTTATAATTACAATTGAGCTAATTAATATAATTGAGATTATTAGAGATTATCTGCTGAGTTTGAAATTTAATAAATTAATGATACTTAAGTCCTTTTAAGACGTTTGTTAAGAAAAAGATATTTGTACTTTTGTTGATAGTAGTAGAGATATTGTCACATATGATTTTAATCTTTTGCTTTAAATTTCTCAGAGAATGTTGCCTTATAGAGAGAGTGTGCTCCGACTCAACCCAATTTGTTAATTGGGAAATAAAAATAGCCCTCTGACAATAAACGTAAAACTCTATCAATAGTCATTGCTCACGTTTGTTCACTTTCATTTGTTTATTTATTCTTTTATTATGTAGAGATACTCCGCGATCATTTATTTTTTATTTCAGTGCATGTAAAGGAAGGAAGCCCGTCTCGCCTAACTACGTGGGTGGATACCGCAACGTATTTCACGGGCGCCCAGTCTCTCTCTCTCTCTCTCTCTCTCTCTCTCTCTCTCTCTCTCTCTCTCTCTCTCTCTCTCTCTCTCTCTCTCTCTCCTCTCTCTCTCTCTCTCTCTCTCTCTCTCTCTCTCTCTCTCTCTCTCTCTCTCTCTCTCTCTCTCTCTCTCTCTCTCTCTCTCTCTCTCTCTCTCTCTCTCTCTCTCTCTCTCTCTGAGACTGACATGAGCTCCTTCCGATGCTAAGAGAATGTTGCAGTCATTGATTCTTTTTTGTTTTTTTCCAGGGAAGCTAGGCGATAATTGTGCCTACATTTTATTTCAGTTGATAAATTGTTGCATGTTGTTATTGCATAAATACTGATAAGACATCGGTAGTACCGACTTTTGCATAAATATTTCCGCCACATATCGCAACTGTTTAGAGAGTAGATAAAACTCCCATTGACAAATTGGGGAACCCAAAAGTTGCCGTTTATGATCTATATATATATATATAATATATATATATATATATATATATATATATATATATATATATATATATATATATATATATATTATGACAGCAGGAATTTGAATAGTAAAAGAGACTGTGTTAGAATGAGCATTACTATAAAATATAAGTACAGAACTCTGTTCTTACTTCTGAATGACAGTCTCCATTGTATATATATTGCTATTTCTGATTTAGTATTTTTATTCCATTTTTTATTATTTTTATTATGATCATGATTATTAGTAATGTTATTATTATGTTGAATGTTATTGTTGCTATCTCTCAATGACCTTTTGCTAATTATTATTTTTGCAATGCAATCAGCAGTAACCTGATAATTTGTATCTTTTATCTGAATTCATGCTTGATATTACTGTAGCCACTGCTAATAAGAATATTTCTTTAGTGGCTTTTCTCAGTATTTAATGATTGTTCTTTTTGTATATCTATAGTAGAGTAATGTTATGTATCAGTTTCTCAGCTAAGTCCTAAGTATCTTGGAATAATAATCTAGTTGAGTAGACACATACCTTCCATCACCACCCTATTTCCAGGCAGCCCCGACCTGCAAGTTCTAAAAGTCTTTAGATTTCGTTCTCTCTCAAACAAATCCCTGTTGCCCATAGAATAGAGATTGCAAGCACTTGCAGTTGCAGGGGAGGCAAAGTATGGCCATTGTTGGTACCCCGAAGTCATAGGGAACCTTTCTTACAACTGTATTAATGACTTAGGTTCAAATTTTCATCCCGAGGTCTGCTTCGAAGGTACGTGTGTATTGCAGTACTGAAGAGAAATCGCTGTGACGTTGCAGGTCTCCTACAGTGGTGGTCTTAGTCAAGACCGGCCCAAAGGTAGGACGAAAAAGCCAGGCTGGAGGGGTTCAGAAGATGCATCGATAGCTTCCTTTTTGTCTTGCCACTCTTAGGAGGAAGATAATTTGTGGTAGTGTACGAACCTGGGCCTGCAGTGAAGACGGCGGGGGAGTGAAAACGCGAGGTAAACATGGCAACCGTTGTATAACGCCTAGCAAGAATTTCATGAGCAAAGAGAGAGGGAACAGAAGTCTATTAAAACATCTTAATAACACTTTAGAAGCCACGTAAACGAATTGATGAGATCCAAACAGAAAGAAAAAAATCCCTATACATGTCCAAACTTTAGTGAAGAGAGAACGGAAGGGTATGGAAAATCCCTTATTAGTTAAATTAAAAAGTATATTACCCCACGTATTAGAACTAAAAAAATGGGAAAGAAAATGTCCCCACCGTCTTCGACCACTGTGCGAAAAGACAATTTATATTTTTTTATTTGTTTTGCTAGTTTTAAGATAATTTTAAGCAAAAACTCAGAGTCTCCCTTAGAGATAAGTTTTTAGAATAAGTACCATTGATAAACTGTACAATTTGCACAAATCATAATAAGTTGTTTTCTGCCTAAATAATATCATTGTGTTGCTTAGATATTATCATTGTTTTGCTTTAGCATTATCATTGTTTGAATCATGATTAAATCTTTGTGTTCATTAAGTTCTCATATCAGTTTGTCCTTGAAGAGTAATTGCATATTGTACTTGTGAATGTTTTGACTTTACACACCGTAACAAATGTTTTGTTTCAGGAGTAGTTTTTAAGGCCTAATTTTAAGACAAATCAATGCCCCATAGTAACGATAGGAGTAGAAATTATAAGATGAGGGTTCTTATAGTAATTACCTTTTATGTTATTGTGTATCGCATTTTAAATGTTCATACATGCTAGTACTCTACATAATTTGTTTGTTAATGTTCTATATGATTCATATTTTCACTGTAACTAACCAAATTTTGTAAATCTATTGAAGAAAGGAGAGAAGTAGATAAAGTAACATTATGATCTAAACTGACTTTTGATCTTAATTAATGTTTGATAATGATTAGTTACAAACTGAAATCATAATGATTAAGGTTATTTTTTTTTTTTTAAATATAGGAAAATGTTTGTATTAAAGATTTCCCACAAGGAAATAGACTCTGCATGCTCTAGTTCGTCTGTAAAATTACTATTAATTTATAAGAATAATGCTGTCCCTGTAATCTGTTTAGGGTTCATAGAAATAGGAATTCTTAGATAATAACCTTGTTCTTAAGTGATTTTGCCAATGCTTTCTAGCTATATGTTGCAATTAAGAATACTTAAGTTTGATTTTGTGATTTTTATTACAATGCTTATGATATAGAATATACATTTCTCTGTCAGTTTTTGCATAGTAAATTTAGTATTACTGTAATCTGTTTAGATAATTGTATGAGACTGCAATAGTTTCATAAGTCAGTTTCTCAGTTAGCTCTGTCCCGTTTTTGTAAAATAATGATAGTTAGAAAATTTTAAGGCTCTCATAGAAGTATTGATGTTTCAATCTGTAATACGAGGTATTTCATTTTGGTGGTGGGGAGTGTCGTAAGGCATATTAAAGATGCCTATAACTTCACAAGGCATTTCAGACATGCCTAAATGTGGCGGTGATGCCACGACGCCCACAGAACACCATGAGTAACTGTAAAGCATCAGTTAGAGACCGTGCCTTGCCAGGAGCAGATGTGATGTAGCACAGCTTAGCTAGCCTCCCCCTTGGGGGCAGAAATTTGGAATCATTCGTGACAGAAACTGTAGTAATGGGAGCTCTGAGTACATATATGTAAGCTAGAAATAAATACATATAAAGAAGCAGCTGATCTATATTCACCAACCACGCTACCATAATTATAACTTGTGTGAAATAGTAATCTCACGACTTTGGTGTCATCAGGTGGAATAAAACCCACCATACGTCATATTGGTGACAAGAAGTGAGATAGTCATACGACAATATTTGTCTCCACAAATACATACAAATAGCATAGTATGGGCAGTATGTGCTTTCTTAGCAAATGTGAGGGTAGCCTTAAGGCACATGGACAAGGAAATGTTCAGAAATATTTATGTAACCTATGTAAGGCCAAAGCTAGAATATGCGGTCCCCTTTTGGAATCCACACTTGAAAAAGCATATAGTTAAGTTGGAAAAGTTCATAGACATTCCACGAAACTGGTGCCAGAAATATGCAATCTCAGTTATGAGGAGAGGCTGAGGGAATTATACTTACCATCGCTAGAAGCTAGAAGAATGAAGGGGATATGGTGACGGCTTTCAAATTCCTTCAAGATTATGACAGAGTGGATAGGGATCGATATTTTGATATGGTTGGCTTTAGAATTAGAGGTCATAGTTTGATGCTTCGTAAGAAAACTTCTTTGCAGGATGTAAGGAAGTACTTTTTTATTGTAAAAGTAGTTGATGATTGGAATTCGCTAAGCGAGGGGGCAGCTAATTCTAGCTCAATCCATAGTTTTAAGGACAAGTATGATAAGTATCACCAAGTAAAAAAATGGAACCGAACAGGAAATGGGGACTTACGAGCATAGGACTCTTTCCACTAAGCACAATTAGGTGATTACAATTAGGTAATTACAAGCTTGCACATGCACATACACACAAACTTTTATGCCCACACACAAGTGTGCACACTCACAGATGATGCAAAGATTGTGAGGAAAGTAAGAGTTGAGAACACATCAGGAAGACATATAGTCTGCATGAGTGGTCAGAAATATGGCTAGTGAAATTCAATACTTCAAAATGAAAGATACTAAGAATGGTACAAGTGCGAGAAGTCCCATGCTTGTATACTCATTAGAAGGAGCAGAACTTCAAGAGATGGAGAATGAGAGTCAAAGTCAAAGTCAAAGTCAAAAACTTTATTCCATCAAAAATGGCTATTACATGATAATTAATCTAATTACAAATTTCAATGTAAAATGTCAAAATAAAATAAATGAAATTTGCAAAGCACAAAATCAAAATATTTACACATTAAAATAAGCATACATACACTTCGTCTACCTAATGGGAGGATAATAATGAGACTAAAATCACTTATTAAGTAGGTGATTTAAAAGATGAGATTTAAGTGAGGGTAATGTTTGGCAGCTTCTTAAGTTTGCGGGTAAAGAGTTCCAAAGTCTCGGGCCCATTACATTTAAGGCTCTTGCCCCAATATCAGTGGAAGTTCTGGGCACGTAAAAAGAATTCTGATATCTGGTGTTGACGTTATTGATACGCACTTGATTAACTGTTGGCAATGAGAAGAGCCATTCCGGTAATATTCCATGATTTATTTTAAAAACTAAAAGACAGATATTATATATGAACTTCATGTCCATCCTTAGCCAACCCAATCTCTCAAAGAAGAGAGTCATGTGATCATATTTATGCAACCCCCCTATGGCAACTCTTGCAGCAAAATTCTGGAGCCTTTTCACTCGTAACATCTGGGTCTTAGTCGTGGAACCCCAAACACTCAGACAGTAGTTGAGAATACTTAAAATCAATGTTTGTACTACAATTACCCTACAATCAGGCTCGAATCTTTCATAGACTCTGTTCAAGTAAATAAGGGTCCCGTTCACTTTTTTATGTAGTTCATCGATATGAAAATTAAATGTCATGGTACTGTCCATAATAACTCCTAGATTTTTAACCTTATTAGATGGGAAGAGTGAAACATTGTTGAAATTTATACTGATGTTCTCAGGAATGCGGGACAGGTATTGATTTGATCCAAAAATAACAAATTTAGTTTTATTTTCGTTCAGTAAAAGACCATTACTGTTAAAATAACTTTTGGCACAGTTTAATATATCTTCAGCCCTTTTTTAGATTTCAGGAATTCTATCAATGTCACCAGTAAGCATAATCTGGGTGTCATCAGCATACATAACAAGTAGGCAATCTCTTATAAATTGAGGTAAATCATTAACATATATTAGGAAAAGCAGAGGACCCAAAATTGAACCCTGAGGAACGCCAAAACTGATATCTAAAGAAGAAGAGAGAGTCGAGCCCATTCGAACTGATTGAATTCGATCTTTCAGATAATTTTCGAACCAAAATGAGTCAACATGAACTTTGGAAAGTTTTCTCATTAGAATTTGATGGTGTACACTGTCAAATGCTTTAGACAAATCTAACAATAATAAAAGTGATATTTTCTTATTTTCAATATTACTATAAATTTTATCAGTAATTTTAAGTAGGGCCGTCTCGGTCGAAAGTTTAGGCCGAAAACCGTGTTGTTCTTCACATAATAGACAATTTGATTCAAGGAAATTTATTAACTGGGTGGCAACTACCTTCTCAAGTATTTTAGACAGAATGCTGAGAAGAGAGATTGGCCTATAATTTTCAACATTATTAGTATCTCCACTCTTAAAAACGGGGATGATATAAGGATGCTTCCAGAGGTTAGGATAAATGCCTGTAACAATGGATGTATTAACAATGACTAAAATGAAAAATACTGTAACTGGCAATGAGTCAATTAGGAAGCGAAGTTGTATCCCATCGGAACCACAAGAGTTTGTTGGTTTGAGGTTCTTTATGATAAGAATAAGTGTGACTAAATCGATTGGGTGCGGTCTAAAATTATTGATAATATTTCTTTCAGCTGGAGGCTGGCAATTATGTGGTTGATTAATAATCAAGTCATTATTATCTTGGGACTTTTCATTTGTGGACTTTCCTATTTCAGCAAAATACTTATTAAAATCATTCACTCGCTTTTCCACGTTATCACTGGGAAGGTCAGAATTTTCTAAGATTTCCTTATTTGCAGGAATTATTCTTTTTATAACATTCCAAGTTCCTTTGATATTTCCCCTATACTTGGAAAATTCTTCCCTGAAATGATTTTTCTTCTTTTCGGACAACATTGTTTTAGTAAGGTTTCTTTCTCTTCTATAGGCTCTTTCCATCTCGGAGTTTTGTCTATCAGATTTAAATTGCCTTAGGAGGTCATCTCTCCTTTTCATTTGCTCTTTTAACTGAGAGTCAATCCACGGGGCAGGAGGGCGTGTCATGACTTTGGTTGTAAGAGGGGCACATTCATTTAAACATCTCGTAAAAACATCAGTAAAAGTAGAAACTTGATAATTTACACAATCTGTAGTTAGTATTGAATTTAAAATGTTGTGTTCATTAAGAAGAGTGTCGCAGAAACAATTTTGAGAATAATTCTCAAGAGATCGGAAAGTTTTAACAATTGGCGGTCTCTTTTCCTTCCTGACATTAACTGTAGCTATTAGAAGCTCGTGGTCTCCTACAGGACAAGGTAAGACATCGTGGTGAACTATAAAACTAGGTGTATTGGTAATTATAAGATCAATTAGGCTGGAGGAATTAGCGGTGATACGGGTTGCTTTATTCACAAGCTGATTTAAGTGGAGGGATTGAATTAATTTCCCCATTTTATTATTAGGAAGAAGGAGATTATCATTGAAGTCGCCTATAATAATGAGAGGTTTGCTCCTCAAACAGACCGACCGAAATACCTCAGAGATGTAATCAAAGGTGTCGTTGAGTGCATGAGGGTATCTATATACACATCCCAGGATGAATGAAGGGAATTTCCTACTCTGAACAGTCAACCAAATGTCTTCGAGATGAGGAGGTCGCTCGACTTCAGGGGTCTTTAATAGGGAGACCGTTAGATGATTTCTTACATACACCCCCATACCCCCACCCCTACCGCCATCAAATCGATAAAAAGAATACTCAGGTATAGCAACAAAACCAGACTGCATATTGTATAGGAGCCAAGTTTCACAAACACACATTATATCCACGTTATTTTCTCTGATCATTAGTGCAATATTGTCGAAATTACCCATAAGTGATTGTGCATTGATGTGTTGTATATTTATGAAATGTTTCAGTAAGCCTGTATTACAATGTGATTGCTATATATTTAAGGGACATAATCTTGTTTTATGGCCATGTTCACGGCAGTGACCACATTTAAGTCTATAGTTAAACCAACAGTGGGAAAGATCATGGTTTATTTCCCCACAGTTTGAACAGGGCTGTCGACGACTGTAGAGGTGCTGCAATTTCTCCCTCGCCCGGGGACGCTGGGGGTAGCGCCGTGGTTGGTCGAGATCGTAAACACTGTGATTCATCCTCGAGTCTCGTCTCCATCCTCGAATACCAAGTGGGATTTGACGATTCTGATGACGAAAATCCCGGGTATGACGTCCATCCGAATGCTGTTGAGGATCCCTTCTAGAATGCTGATCGTTGCTACTTTCTTGAGAGACGTTTCTGATTTCATTATTATTTCTTATTGAGGGGAGCTGGCGATGCCGGTCGTAGTTTCTGTTCCTGTATGTGTTATTTTGACTGTCGTTATTGGCCGTGACCGGTCGTTGTTGCCGCTGCAATACAGAAGCATATGTAGTAGGTATGGTTTGGTATATGATTTCTTCCCAGTTGTTGCTTAGTTTGAAGAATGGGCATTGCTTAGCAATTATGTTCAATAACCTGATGATGCCAAATCTGTTGAGAGCATCCCCCTTATCATTTACATCATAACACATCCGATCAACGTCGCCGGTACCAAGCCTGAACTGCAGATTAGTCTTGATAACAGAAACCCCATTGGTCTCACTCCAAGTTGATAGTTGATTATTGAAATAGTTGATCTTTTCATCGAACTCTTCGACTCTAAGGACAGGTGCTACTTCACATATGTGTATGCTCATCTCCTCGTTCACCTCCTTGAGATCGGTTATGAGAGAACCCAATCTATCAAGGATATCCACAGGCTGAGACCCATTAAGGATGTCTTGAATACCGCAGTATAAGATGCAATATTTAGGAGCCCATCGAAGTTTCTCTGAGACCCAACAATTTATGAGATCTATATTAGCTCCTTCTATAGTTTGAACGGAGCATTGTTGGTTCAAGTCTGACATACGAACAGGGGAGAGGTTTGTGTCACCCAGAAGAGAGATCTAGGTGGAAACATATTGGCCGAGTTGTCTTTGGAAATGCATATAAATGGCATAGTAAGGGCAGTATATGCTTTCTTAGCAAACGTAAGGTAGCCTTCAGACACATGAACAAAGAAATTTTCAGAAATATTTATGAAACCTATGAGGCCAAAACTTGAATATGCAGCTCCCTTTTGGAATCAGCATTTGGAAACGTATATAAATAAGCTGGAAAAAGTTCAGAGGCATGCCACGAAACTTGTGCCAGAAATATGCAATCTCAGTTATGAGGAGAGGCTGAAGGAATTAGACTTAACATCACTCGAAGCTAAAATAATGTATTGGGATATGGTGATGGTGTTTAAATTCCTTCATGGTTATGACAGAGTGGATAGGGATCGATATTTTGATATGGATGGCTCTAGAACAAGAGGTCATAGTCTGATGCTTTGGAAGAAAACTTTTTTTGCAGAATGTAAGGAAGTACTTTTTCTGTGCAAGAGAAGTTGATGATTGGAATTCGCTATGTGTGGAAGTACTTAATGCTAACTGCAATCATAGTTTCAAGGACAAATATGATAAGAAGTGTCACTGAGTATAAAAATGGAAGCAACTAGGAGACGTGTAGTTATGAGAATAGGGCTCATTCCCATAAACACAATTAGGTAATTACACAAACCACACACCAGTAGATGGGAGGTTACACGCATATGGCTCTTTCCCATAACCACAATTAGTTAATTACAATTAGGAAATATGCAGAAATACTTATGTAATTTTTTCGAGTCTAAAGCTTGAATATGAAGCATCTTTTAGGAATCTGCACTTGAAAATGAATATAAATAAGCTGGAAAAAGTTCAGACATGATACAAAACTGAAATGAGTCTTCACAACCTGGTGGATGTGGATGAATGATATTTGCAATAAAGGAACACAACTTTATAAGTGATAGGTGAAACATGATTTCTCACAGGAAAGTGCATAAAGTGTGAGAGCACCAGGTTAACGCCAAAGCCTTCCCCCTACTGCAGTGTACCTGGCCTCCGATGAGGTAAAGTGATGGCTACACACAGAGCCTTGTGCCACACTCTTTTGCAGAAGAAGGGTGTATTTACAGAGGTACACCTGCAGTATTCCTGTAGAATGATGAAACCTATGCCTTCTCTGCTCCGGTCGGTGATTGACACGGTGGAGCAGGCTTTGTCATAGTAGACAAATCCGTCCTTTGCCAGCTAAGAGAAGGCTTCCTGCACCTGGCAGATATCCAGTTGAAGCTAGTCATTCTAGTACACCTGCTTGCTTGCTGGTTTCTTCAGGAGTTTCCTAAAAGATTCCATAATTAGTGTCGTATTCAGGAAGGGGACCTGCTGGTTTATGAAGTCATGCCACGACCTAATGTCCATAATGGATGGGCAGGAGGGCGTGAGCTCATAGTATTCCCATCTTAGGTGGAAACCCACAAAATTCCACCTCTCCTTTGCAGAACCTGAATTTTTCTGGTTTGAGGATGATTTTGTTCTCCACACAGGTGACCAGGTATTGTATGTGCGCAAGAAAGCCTCTTCTATGCTATTGTTGTATAGTAGAGTGTCGTCCATGCACTTGCACTTGTGGGGGACATCCTCTATGCCATTATCGAATCGTCGGGCATAGGCATCAAGAGCAAAGCAGTGGCCCATGGAGGTGCAGCATTATTGATATCTTCCCCCAGGGGGGGTGATGAAAGTTGTCAATTTCCTGTTCTCCTGGTCCAACTCCACCTGGTGGAAGCCCCAGAAGGCATCTACTACTACCTTGAAGAAGCAACTCAAGACACCAAATACCATGTCTAAGGACAGAGGGGTGTGATGATTCTTCCTCAAACATGAGGCATTAAGGCGCTGGTATTCCACAGTGCATTTAAGGTGGCCATCTTTTTAAGCCACCATTACCATCCTGGTGCACCACACAGTGGCTTCCCCCAGGGGACAGGTGTGGTTACAAAAAAAAATTATATATATATATATATATATATATATATATATATATATATATATATATATATATATATATATATATATATATATATATATATATATATATATATATATATATATATATATATATATATATATATATATATATATATTAGTAACACTGACCTGTTAACATACAGTCTAAAATGGAAGGAAAAGCCCATTAAATAAAACAACGAAAATATATATATATATATATATATATATATATATATATATATATATAATATATATATATATATATATATATACATATATATATACATATATATATACATATATATATATATATATATATATATATATATATATATATATATATATATATATATATATATATATATATATATATAAAGTACTTATTAATTTCGTGACCTAAGCTGGTCACCTTCTCAAAGTACAATGGCAAGAGATACAACTAGCAAAACAGAAGAAAACTTGAAAAGAAGGAGACAAAAGAGCCGCCCCCAGGAGTCTTAAACATGGGATTAATAGAAAACAATCTTAAATGCCCGCCAGGGTTACTCAGTAATCCCCACAAACAGGCCGCAAAAGGAATTAAAGTCCATACTTGGCTAAATTATAATAATAACAAAAGAATCTTAATAAAAGTAATTATATATATATATATATATATATATATATATATATATATATATATATATATATATATATATATATATATATATACATACATACATATATATATATACATATATACATACATGCACATACATACATATGCACATATATATATATATATATATATATATATATATATATATATATATATATATATATATATATATATATATATATATATATATATATATATATATATATATATATATATATATATATATATATATATATATATATATATATATATATATATATATATATATATAACTTCAAGAGACAGAAAATGAGAGATCTAGGAGTAAACATACTGGCAGATTTGTCTCCAGAAATACATATAAATGGCATAGTAAGGGCAGCATATGCATTCTTATCAAATGTAAGGGTAGCCTTCAGGCACATGGACAAGGAAATGTTCAGAAATATATATATAACCTATGTGAGGCCAAAACTCGAATATGCAGCCCCCTTTTGGAATCCGCACTTGAAAAAGCACATAACTAAGCTTGAAAAAGTTCAAAGACATGCCACGAAACTGGTGCCAGAAATACGCAATCTCAGTTATGATGAGAGGCTGAGGGAATTAGACTTACCATCACTCGAAGCTAGAAGAGTGAGGGGGGATATGGTGACAGTCTTTAAAATCCTTCATGGTTATGATAGAGTGGATAGGGATCGATATTTTGATATGGCTGGCTCTAGAACTAGAGGTCATAGTTTGAAGCTTCGTAAGAAAACTTCTTTGCAGGATGTAAGGAAATACTTTTTCAGTGTAAGAGTAGTTGATAATTGGAATTGGCTAAGCGAGGAGGTAGTTAATGCTAGCTCAATCCATAGTTTTAAGGACAGGTATGATAAGTATCACTAAGTCTAAAATGGAACCGATGAGGAGACGGGAAGATACGAGCTTTGGGCTCTTTCCCATAAACACAATTAGGTAATCACAATTAGGTGATCACATATATATATATATATATATATATATATATATATATATATATATATATATATATATATATATATAATATATATATATATATATATATATATATATATATATATATATATATATACATACCACACGTATACATATATATACATATAGCATTATAATAACTGTTGTATACAACCCATCAAGGAACCAAAATAGGCTTGAAGTTTATGAGGAAAGTCATATAGGTATTATTGAAGTCATAAACTCAGTCGTTAACATGGCACGGGAAAAAAAATGTAGGATTTTGATTATGGGAGACTTTAATCATAAAGAGATAGATTGGATAAATCTTGACCCACACAGTGGTGAGGACTCATTCGGGGCAAGATTCCTAGATTGCGTACAAGGGAATTTCCTACACCAACATGTAATGGAACCAACAAGGGCCAGGGGTGGGGATGAGCCATCACTACTTGATCTAGTGTTCACAGATAATGTGTTGGATATTGAAAAAATTGAGTATGAACCACCAATTGGAAAGAGTGACCACTGTGTGTTGTTGATGGAGTATATCATTGAAGATATTCTTCCTGAGAGTAGAGGCACTGAGGACATGAGGAGGAACTATCGGAAAGGAGATTACATCAAAATGAATGAGCTTTTTGCAGTTATTGACTGGAGAACCTTATTTTACAACAAATCTGTACAAGAAATGTATGACATCTTTTGTGAGAAATATGGGAAGATAGTAGATTCCTGCATACCTGTCACCAAAGTAGGTGTAATTCATGCCAGAGAGAAATGGTTCGATAATGGGTGTAAAAGAGCTAAGGAGTGGAGAGACAAATGCTGGAAAAGGTACAGGAGGAGAAAAAACATAAATGCCTGGCAAACCTACAAAAGAGCAAGAAATGACTACCTAAGTAAAAGGAGAGAGGCAGAGAGAGACTATGAGAGGGACATCACCAGGAAGGCTAAAGAAAATTCCAAGCTTTTCCACAGCTTTATCAGAGGAAAACTGAAGGTAAAAGAACAGGTTTTAAGGCTAAAGAGAGCGTATGGAAGCATCACTGAGACGGATGAAGAGATCTGCAAAGAATTGAACAAGGAGTTTCAGTCAGTATTTACAGTAGAAAATACCCCACCCCCTCAGATTGCAGTGATAGAAGCTCAAGAGCCGGTATTAGAGAACATCAACCTTACAGCCACAGAGGTATGCAAAGCGCTGATGGATTTAGATGTTCATAAAGCTACAGGTCCTGATGACATATCCCCTCATGTGCTTAAAAAATGTGCAAACACAATATCAGTGGCACTAAGTATCATATTTAAGGAGTCACTGGAGTCGGGGGAGATTCCAAGATGCTGGAAACAAGCAAATGTGATACCTATCTTCAAAAAGGGAAGGAGGGATACGGCTCTGAACTATAGACCAGTTTCCTTGACCAGCATAGTTTGCAAAGTTATGGAGAAACTACTAAGGAAACATATCTCTCTTCACTTGGAATCCTTCAACTTTTTGTCAGTGAGGCAACATGGCTTCAGAGAAGGTAGATCAACAGTAACAAACTTATTAGAATTTTATGATGAGGTAAGTCAAATCTTACAGGAAAGAGAGGGCTGGGCAGACTGCATATTCCTAGACTTCCAGAAAGCGTTTGACACTGTTCCACATGGGAGACTTATTAGGAAGCTGCAATCAATGGCTAGAATAGGTGGGAATGTTTTGGAATGAATAAAAACTTACTTAGAAGGAAGGGAACAGAGGGTTAGAGTAAGACACTCAGTGTCTGAATGGAGAAGAGTTAATAGTGGAGTTCCACAGGGTTCAGTTTTAGGGCCACTTTTGTTCCTTGTATATGTAAATGACCTACCAGAAGCTGTAAATTCATTCATGAATATGTTTGCAGATGATGCAAAGATTGTGAAGAAAGTAAAAAACGAGAACAATGGTAGAGAACTTCAGGAGGATCTAAATAATCTGCATGAGTGGTCAGAAAAGTGCCTAATGAAATTCAATACTTCAAAATGTAAGGTAATGAGAATGGGTACAAGTGCAAGAAGGCCCAAGCTTGACTACTCGGTGGCTGGAATACAACTTCAAGAGACAGAAAATGAGAGAGATCTAGGAGTAAACATACTGGCAGATTTGTCTCCAGAAATACATATAAATGGCATAGTAAGGGCAGCATATGCATTCTTATCAAATGTAAGGGTAGCCTTCAGGCACATGGACAAGGAAATGTTCAGAAATATTTATGTAACCTATGTGAGGCCAAAACTCGAATATGCAGCCCCCTTTTGGAATCCGCACTTGAAAAAGCACATAGCTAAGCTTGAAAAAGTTCAAAGACATGCCACGAAACTGGTGCCAGAAATACGCAATCTCAGTTATGATGAGAGGCTGAGGGAATTAGACTTACCATCACTCGAAGCTAGAAGAGTGAGGGGGGATATGGTGACAGTCTTTAAATTCCTTCATGGTTATGATAGAGTGGATAGGGATCGATATTTTGATATGGCTGGCTCTAGAACTAGAGGTCATAGTTTGAAGCTTCGTAAGAAAACTTGTTTGCAGGATGTAAGGAAATACTTTTTCAGTGTAAGAGTAGTTGATAATTGGAATTGGCTAAGCGAGGAGGTAGTTAATGCTACTTCAATATATAGTTTTAAGGACAGGTATGATAAGTATCGCTAAGTCTAAAATGGAAGCGATCAGGAGACGGGAAGATACGAGCTTTGGGCTCTTTCCCGTAAACACAGTTAGATAATCACAATTAGGTTATCACATACATACATATATATATATATATATATATATATATATATATATATATATATATATATATATATATATATATATATATATATATATATATATATATATATATATATATATATATATATATATATATATATATATATATATATATACACACATACATACATACATATACATACATACATATATATATATATATATATATATATATATATATATATATATATATATATATATATATATATATATATATATATATATATATATATATATATATATATATATATATATATATATATATATATATATATATATATATATATATATATATACATATACATACATATACACACACATATATATATATATATATATATATATATATATATATATATATATATACATATATATATACACACACAATTAGGTAATCACATCCATACACACATACGTTCCACATGGGAGACTTATTAGGAAGCTGCAATCAATGGCTAGAATAGGTGGAAATGTTTTGGAATGGATAAAAACTTACTTAGAAGGAAGGGAACAGAGGGTTAGAGTAAGACACTCAGTGTCTGAATGGAGAAGAGTTAGTAGTGGAGTTCCACAGGGTTCAGTTTTAGGGCCACTTTTGTTCCTTGTATATGTATATGACCTACCAGAGTCTGTAAATTCATTCATGAATAATGCTTGCAGATGATGCAAAGATTGTGAAGAAAGTAAAAAACGAGAACAATGGTAGAGAACTTCAGGAGGATCTAAATAATCTGCATGAGTGGTCAGAAAAGTGGCTAATGAAATTCAATACCTCAAAATGTAAGGTAATGAGAATGGGTACAAGTGCAAGAAGGCCCAAGCTTGACTACTCGGTGGCTGGAGTACAACTTCAAGAGACAGAAAATGAGAGAGATCTAGGAGTAAACATACTGGCAGATTTGTCTCCAGAAATACATATAAATGGCGTAGTAAGGGCAGCATATGCATTCTTATCAAATGTAAGGGTAGCCTTCAGGCACATGGACAAGGAAATGTTCAAAAATATTTATGTAACCTATGTGAGGCCAAAACTCGAATATGCAGCCCCCTTTTGGAATCCGCACTTGAAAAAGCACATAGCAAAGCTTGAAAAAGTTCAAAGACATGCCACGAAACTGGTGCCAGAAATACGCAATCTCGGTTATGATGAGAGGCTGAGGGAATTAGACTTGCCATCACTCGAAACTAGAAGAGTAAGGGGGGATATGGTGACAGTCATTAAATTCCTTCATGGTTATGATAGAGTGGATAGGGATCGATATTTTGATATGGCTGGCTCTAGAACTAGAGGTCATAGTTTGAAGCTTCGTAAGAAAACTTCTTTGCAGGATGTAAGGAAATACTTTTTCAGTGTAAGAGTAGTTGATAATTGGAATTGGCTAAGCGAGGAGGTAGTTAATGCTATCTCAATCCATAGTTTTAAGGACAGGTACGATAAGTATCACTAAGTCTAAAATGGAAGCGATCAGGAGACGGGAAGATACAAGCTTTGGGCTCTTTCCCGTAAACACAATTAGGTAATCACAATTAGGTAATCACATACACACACATACATACATACATACATGCATATATATATATATATATATATATATATATATATATATATATATATATATATATATATATATATATATATATATATATATATATATATATATATATATATATATATATATATATATATATATATATATATATATATATATATATATATATATATATATATACGGCTCTGAACTATAGACCAGTTTCCTTGACCAGCATAGTTTGCAAAGTTATGGAGAAACTACTAAGGAAACATATCTCTCTTCACTTGGAATCCTTCAACTTTTTGTCAGTGAGGCAACATGGCTTCAGAGAAGGTAGTTCAACAGTAACAAACTTATTAGAATTTTATGATGAGGTAAGCCAAATCTTACAGGAAAGAGAGGGCTGGGCAGATTGCATATTCCTAGACTTCCAGAAAGCGTTTGACACTGTTCCACATGGGAGACTTATTAGGAAGCTGCAATCAATGGCTAGAATAGGTGGAAATGTTTTGGAATGGATAAATACTTACTTAGAGGGAAGGGAACAGAGGGTTAGAGTAAGACACTCAGTGTCTGAATGGAGAAGAGTTAGTAGTGGAGTTCCACAGGGTTCAGTTTTAGGGCCGCTTTTGTTCCTTGTATATGTAAATGACCTACCAGGAGCTGTAAATTCATTCATGAATATGTTTGCAGATGATGCAAAGATTGTGAAGAAAGTCAAAAACGAGAACAATGGTAGAGAACTTCAGGAGGATCTAAATAATATGCATGAGTGGTCAGAAAAGTGGCTAATGAAATTCAATACTTCAAAATGTAAGGTAATGAGAATGTGTACAAGTGCAAGAAGGCCCAAGCTTGACTACTCGGTGGCTGGAGTACAACTTGAAGACACAGAAAATGAGAGAGATCTAAGAGTAAACATACTGGCAGATTTGTCTCCAGAAATACATATAAATGGCATAGTAAGGGCAGCATATGCATTCTTATCAAATGTAAGGGTAGCCTTCAGGCACATGGACAAGGAAATGTTCAGAAATATTTATGTAACCTATGTGAGGCCAAAACTCGAATATGCAGCCCCCTTTTGGAATCCGCACTTGAAAAAGCACATAGCTAAGCTTGAAAAAGTTCAAAGACATGCCACGAAACTGGTGCCAGAAATACGCAATCTCAGTTATGATGAGAGGCTGAGGGAATTAGACTTACCATCACTCGAAGCTAGAAGAGTGAGGGGGGATATGGTGACAGTCTTTAAATTCCTTCATGGTTATGATAGAGTGGATAGGGATCGATATTTTGATATGGCTGGCTCTAGAACTAGAGGTCATAGTTTGAAGCTTCGTAAGAAAACTTCTTTGCAGGATGTAAGGAAATACTTTTTCAGTGTAAGAGTAGTTGATAATTGGAATTGGCTAAGCGAGGAGGTAGTTAATGCTACTTCAATATATAGTTTTAAGGACAGGTATGATAAGTATCGCTAAGTCTAAAATGGAAGCGATCAGGAGACGGGAAGATACGAGCTTTGGGCTCTTTCCCGTAAACACAGTTAGATAATCACAATTAGGTTATCACATACATACATATATATATATATATATATATATATATATATATATATATATATATATATATATATATATATATATATATATATATATATATATATATATATATATATATATACACACATACATACATACATATACATACATACATATATATATATATATATATATATATATATATATATATATATATATATATATATATATATATATATATATATATATATATATATATATATATATATATATATATATATATATATATATATATACATATACATACATATACACACACACACACACATATATATATATATATATATATATATATATATATATATATATATATATATATATATATATATATATATATATATATATATACATATATATATACACACACAATTAGGTAATCACATCCATACACACATACGTTCCACATGGGAGACTTATTAGGAAGCTGCAATCAATGGCTAGAATAGGTGGAAATGTTTTGGAATGGATAAAAACTTACTTAGAAGGAAGGGAACAGAGGGTTAGAGTAAGACACTCAGTGTCTGAATGGAGAAGAGTTAGTAGTGGAGTTCCACAGGGTTCAGTTTTAGGGCCACTTTTGTTCCTTGTATATGTATATGACCTACCAGAGTCTGTAAATTCATTCATGAATAATGTTTGCAGATGATGCAAAGATTGTGAAGAAAGTAAAAAACGAGAACAATGGTAGAGAACTTCAGGAGGATCTAAATAATCTGCATGAGTGGTCAGAAAAGTGGCTAATGAAATTCAATACCTCAAAATGTAAGGTAATGAGAATGGGTACAAGTGCAAGAAGGCTCAAGCTTGACTACTCGGTGGCTGGAGTACAACTTCAAGAGACAGAAAATGAGAGAGATCTAGGAGTAAACATACTGGCAGATTTGTCTCCAGAAATACATATAAATGGCGTAGTAAGGGCAGCATATGCATTCTTATCAAATGTAAGGGTAGCCTTCAGGCACATGGACAAGGAAATGTTCAAAAATATTTATGTAACCTATGTGAGGCCAAAACTCGAATATGCAGCCCCCTTTTGGAATCCGCACTTGAAAAAGCACATAGCTAAGCTTGAAAAAGTTCAAAGACATGCCACGAAACTGGTGCCAGAAATACGCAATCTCGGTTATGATGAGAGGCTGAGGGAATTAGACTTGCCATCACTCGAAACTAGAAGAGTAAGGGGGGATATGGTGACAGTCATTAAATTCCTTCATGGTTATGATAGAGTGGATAGGGATCGATATTTTGATATGGCTGGCTCTAGAACTAGAGGTCATAGTTTGAAGCTTCGTAAGAAAACTTCTTTGCAGGATGTAAGGAAATACTTTTTCAGTGTAAGAGTAGTTGATAATTGGAATTGGCTAAGCGAGGAGGTAGTTAATGCTATCTCAATCCATAGTTTTAAGGACAGGTACGATAAGTATCACTAAGTCTAAAATGGAAGCGATCAGGAGACGGGAAGATACAAGCTTTGGGCTCTTTCCCGTAAACACAATTAGGTAATCACATACACACACATACATACATACATACATGCATATATATATATATATATATTATATATATATATATATATATATATATATATATATATATATATATATATATATATATATATATATATATATATATATATATATAATATATATATATATATATATATATATATATATATATATATATATATATATATATATATATATATATATATATATATATATATACGGCTCTGAACTATAGACCAGTTTCCTTGACCAGCATAGTTTGCAAAGTTATGGAGAAACTACTAAGGAAACATATCTCTCTTCACTTGGAATCCTTCAACTTTTTGTCAGTGAGGCAACATGGCTTCAGAGAAGGTAGTTCAACAGTAACAAACTTATTAGAATTTTATGATGAGGTAAGCCAAATCTTACAGGAAAGAGAGGGCTGGGCAGATTGCATATTCCTAGACTTCCAGAAAGCGTTTGACACTGTTCCACATGGGAGACTTATTAGGAAGCTGCAATCAATGGCTAGAATAGGTGGAAATGTTTTGGAATGGATAAATACTTACTTAGAGGGAAGGGAACAGAGGGTTAGAGTAAGACACTCAGTGTCTGAATGGAGAAGAGTTAGTAGTGGAGTTCCACAGGGTTCAGTTTTAGGGCCGCTTTTGTTCCTTGTATATGTAAATGACCTACCAGGAGCTGTAAATTCATTCATGAATATGTTTGCAGATGATGCAAAGATTGTGAAGAAAGTCAAAAACGAGAACAATGGTAGAGAACTTCAGGAGGATCTAAATAATATGCATGAGTGGTCAGAAAAGTGGCTAATGAAATTCAATACTTCAAAATGTAAGGTAATGAGAATGTGTACAAGTGCAAGAAGGCCCAAGCTTGACTACTCGGTGGCTGGAGTACAACTTGAAGACACAGAAAATGAGAGAGATCTAGGAGTAAACATACTGGCAGATTTGTCTCCAGAAATACATATAAATGGCATAGTAAGGGCAGCATATGCATTCTTATCAAATGTAAGGGTAGCCTTCAGGCACATGGACAAGGAAATGTTCAGAAATATTTATGTAACCTATGTGAGGCCAAAACTCGAATATGCAGCCCCTTTTGGAATCCGCACTTGAAAAAGCACATAGCTAAGCTTGAAAAAGTTCAAAGACATGCCACGAAACTGGTGCCAGAAATATGCAATCTCAGCTATGATGAGAGGCTGAGGGAATTAGACTTACCATCACTCGAAGCTAGAAGAGTGAGGGGAGATATGGTGACAGTCTTTAAATTCCTTGATGGTTATGATAGAGTGGATAGGGATCGATATTTTGATATGGCTGGCTCTAGAACTAGAGGTCATAGTTTGAAGCTTCATAAGAAAACTTCTTTGCAGGATGTAAGGAAATACTTTTTCAGTGAAAGAGTAGTTGATAATTGGAATTGGCTAAGCGAGGAGGTAGTTAATGCTACCTCAATCCATAGTTTTAAGGACAGGTATGATAAGTATCACTAAGTATAAAATGGAACCGATCAGGAGACGGGAAGATACGAGCTTTGGGCTCTTTCCCGTAAACACAATTAGGTAATCACAATTAGGTAATCACATATACATATATATGTATATACACAAAAACACATATACACATACATACATATACACATACAAATACATACATATAAAGCACAAGGGCAGGAGAGAAAGGAACTAGAAAAAAGAATAAAGAAGCTGGAAGGGGAAAAGAGTCAACTAGAATCTAGAATTTCTAAACAAGAAGATAAAAACAAACAGCTGAATGACAACCTAAAGGAATTAGATGTTAGTTCACTGCTCTCTTCTGAGAGAGACGAGATTGCTGCTTGGAATGTCCAGATTAAGGAAAACATTGAACAGTTCAGAAAAGAGTTCCAGGAGCTGAATATGGAAAATGATGCCATGAAAACTTCCTTTGCTGATGCACTAAAGGGGAATGTGGCTGTAAAAAGAGGCTGTAAAGGTGGTGGCACTGGAAAACATACAAACAGTTGACTATAAAGAGACAGTAATCGAAAAAATGAAAGACGTTGTGATGGAAAGGGCAAACCCACTCACCAGACAGGCACTTGATAAGGAGAAGACAGTGGTAATCTCAGGCATAAGCGAATCCCAGGAGCCAACATGGCAGGGGAGACTTGAAGAAAATAAAGCTAGGGTTGTAGACCTGATAAGAAAGCTTGGAGTAGTATGTGGTCCTGAGGATATTGTAAACATACACCAAATAGGTAAATATTCGAGGGAAGGAAAGCCGAGACCAACAAAAGTAACCTTTGAGAGAGGGGAAACATGTAGGGAAATATTGTTGAGGAAAAAAGGTCTAAAAGACCTTCAAGAATTCAAAGAAGTGTTCATTAGACGATACAGAACACAGGAAGAGATGGGAAAGATCAAAAACTTGTTGCAAGAGGCAAGAAGGTTAAATGATGAAAGAAATGAAGAAGAGAAGAAAAATTTTCATTACAGAGTTCTTCCAGACAAAGGGGAGATAAAAAAGATAATGACAGAAGATCAGGGGATGGGGCCTCATTAAGATTGTTATACACAAATGCTGATGGATTAGCTGGTAAGGCAATAGAATTAAAAGATAGGATTCACAACAGTAAGGCAGATATAGTAGCAATTACAGAGACTAAGTTGAGTGAGGACATAAACAGTGTCACAGTTTTTCCTAAGGGCTTCAGAATACTAAGGGTTGAAAGATCTGAGAGGACTGGTGGAGGGATAGCACTGCTCATAAGTGAAAGGATTCAAGTCGAAGAAATAAACTTGGCTATAGAAAGTGAGTTCAAGGAATTTCTTGTTGCTCGCATAAATACTGGGTCAGACAGCATTATAATAACTGTTGTATACAACCCACCAAGGAACCAAAATAGGCTTGAAGTTTATGAGGAAAGTCATATAGGTACTATTGAAGTCATAAACTCAGTTCTTAACATGGCACGGGAAAAAAAAATGTAGGATTTTGATTATGGGAGACTTTAATCATAAAGAGATAGATTGGATAAATCTTGACCCACACAGTGATGAGGACTCATTCGGGGCAAGATTCCTAGATTGCGTACAAGGAAATTTCCCACACCAACATGTAATGGAACCAACAAGGGCCAGGGGTGGGGATGAGCCATCACTACTTGATCTAGTGTTCACAGATAATGTGTTGGATATTGAAAATATTGAGTATGAACCACCAATTGGAAAGAGTGACCACTGTGTGTTGTTGATGGAGTATATCGTTGAAGATATTCTTCCTGAGAGTAGAGGCACTGAGGACATGAGGAGGAACTATCCGAAAGGAGATTACACCAAAATGAATGAGCTTTTTGCAGTTATTGACTGGAGAACCTTATTTTACAACAAATCTGTACACGGAATGTATGACATCTTTTGTGAGAAATATGGGAAGATAGTAGATTCCTGCATACCTGTCACCAAAGTAGGTGTAATTCATGCCAGAGAGAAATGGTTCGATAATGGGTGTAAAAGAGTTAAGGAGTGGAGAGACAAATGCTGGAAAAGGTATAGGAGGAGAAAAAACATAAATGCCTGGCAAACCTACAAAAGAGCAAGAAATGACTACCTAAGTAAAAGGAGAGAGGCAGAGAGAGACAATGAGAGGGACATCACCAGGAAGGCTAAAGAAAATCCCAAGCTTTTCCACAGCTTTATCAGAGGAAAACTGAAGGTAAAAGAACAAGTTTTAAGGCTAAAGAGAGCGGATGGAAGCATCACTGAGACGGATGAAGAGATCTGCAAAGAATTGAACAAGGAGTTTCAGTCAGTATTTACAGTAGAAAATACCCCACCCCCTTAGATTGCAGTGATAGAAGCTCAAGGGCCGGTATTAGAGAACATCAACCTTACAGCCACAGAGGTATGCAAAGCGCTGATGGATTTAGATGTTCATAAAGCTACAGGTCCTGATGACATATCCCCTCATGTGCTTAAAAAATGCGCAAACACAATATCAGTGGCACTAAGTATCATATTTAAGGAGTCACTGGAGTCGGGGGAGATTCCAAGATGCTGGAAACAAGCAAATGTGATACCTATCTTCAAGAAGGGAAGGAGGGATACGGCTCTGAACTATAGACCAGTTTCCTTGACCAGCATAGTTTGCAAAGTTATGGAGAAACTACTAAGGAAACATATCTCTCTTCACTTGGAATCCTTCAACTTTTTGTCAGTGAGGCAACATGGCTTCAGAGAAGGTAGATCAACAGTAACAAACTTATTAGAATTTTATGATGAGGTAAGTCAAATCTTACAGGAAAGAGAGGGCTGGGCAGACTGCATATTCCTAGACTTCCAGAAAGCGTTTGACACTGTTCCACATGGGAGACTTATTAGGAAGCTGCAATCAATGGCTAGAATAGGTGGGAATGTTTTGGAATGGATAAAAACTTACTTAGAAGGAAGGGAACAGAGGGTTAGAGTAAGACACTCAGTGTCTGAATGGAGAAGAGTTAGTAGTGGAGTTCCACAGGGTTCAGTTTTAGGGCCACTTTTGTTCCTTGTATATGTAAATGACCTACCAGAAGCTGTAAATTCATTCATGAAAATGTTTGCAGATGATGCAAAGATTGTGAAGAAAGTAAAAAACGTGAACAATGGTAGAGAACTTCAGGAGGATCTAAATAATCTGCATGAGTGGTCAGAAAAGTGGCTAATGAAATTCAATACTTCAAAATGTAAGGTAATGAGAATGGGTACAAGTGCAAGAAGGCCCAAGCTTCACTACTCGGTGGCTGGAGTACAACTTCAAGAGACAGAAAATGAGAGAGATCTAGGAGTAAACATACTGGCAGATTTGTCTCCAGAAATACATATAAATGGCATAGTAAGGGCAGCATATGCATTCTTATCAAATGTAAGGGTAGCCTTCAGGCACATGGACAAGGAAATGTACAGAAATATTTATGTAACCTATGTGAGGCCAAAGCTCGAATATGCAGCCCCCTTTTGGAATCTGCACTTGAAAAAGCACATAGCTAAGCTTGAAAAAGTTCAAAGACATGCCACAAAACTGGTGCCAGAAATACGCAATCTCAGTTATGATGAGAGGCTGAGGGAATTAGACTTACCATCACTCGAAGCTAGAAGAGTGAGGGGGGATATGGTTACAGTCTTTAAATTCCTTCATGGTTATGATAGAGTGGATAGGGATCGATATTTTGATATGGCTGGCTCTAGAACTAGAGGTCATAGTTTGAAGCTTCGTAAGAAAACTTCTTTGCAGGATGTAAGGAAATACTTTTTCAGTGTAAGAGTAGTTGATAATTGGAATTCGCTAAGCGAGGAGGTAGTTAATGCTATCTCAATCCATAGTTTTAAGGACAGGTATGATAAGTATCACTAAGTATAAAATGGAAGCGATCAGGAGACGGGAAGATACGAGCTTTGGGCTCTTTCCCGTAAACACAATTAGGTAATCACAATTAGGTAATCACAATTAGGTAATCACAAGGAATTTCTTGTTGCTCGCATAAATACTGGGTCAGAGAGCATTATAATAACTATTGTATACAACCCACCAAGGAACCAAAATAGGCTTGAAGTTTATGAGGAAAGTCATATAGGTACTATTGAAGTCATAAACTCAGTTGTTAACATGGCACGGGGAAAAAAATGTAGGATTTTGATTATGGGAGACTTTAATCATAAAGAGATAGATTGGATAAATCTTGACCCACACAGTGGTGAGGACTCATTCGGGGCAAGATTCCTAGATTGCGTACAAGGGAATTTCCTACACCAACATGTAATGGAACCAACAAGGGCCAGGAGTGGGGATGAGCCATCACTACTTGATCTAGTGTTCACAGATAATGTGTTGGATATTGAAAAAATTGAGTATGAACCACCAATTGGAAAGAGTGACCACTGTGTGTTGTTGATGGAGAATATCATTGAAGATATTCTTCCTGAGAGTAGAGGCACTGAGGACATGAGGAGGAACTATCCGAAAGGAGATTACATCAAAATGAATAAGCTTTTTGCAGTTATTGACTGGAGAACCTTATTTTACAACAAATCTGTACAAGAAATGTATGACATCTTTTGTGAGAAATATGGGAAGATAGTAGATTGCTGCATACCTGTCACCAAAGTAGGTGTAATTCATGCCAGAGAGAAATGGTTCGATAAGGGGTGTAAAAGAGCTAAGGAGTGGAGAGACAAATGCTGGAAAAGGTATAGGAGGAGAAAAAACATAAATGCCTGGCAAACCTACAAAAGAGCAAGAAATGACTACCTAAGTAAAAGGAGAGAGGCAGAGAGAGACTATGAGAGGGACATCACCAGGAAGGCTAAAGAAAATCCCAAGCTTTTCCACAGCTTTATCAGAGGAAAACTGAATATAAAAGAACAGGCTTTAAGGCTAAAGAGAGCGGATGGAAGCATCACTGAGACGGATGAAGAGATCTGCAAAGAACTGAACAAGGAGTTTCAGTCAGTATTTACAGTAGAAAATACCCCACCCCCTCAGATTGCAGTGATAGAAGCTCAAGGGCCGGTATTAGAGAACATCAACCTTACAGCCACAGAGGTATGCAAAGCGCTGATGGATTTAGATGTTCATAAAGCTACAGGTCCTGATGACATATCCCCTCATGTGCTTAAAAAATGCACAAACACAATATCAGTGGCACTAAGTATCATATTTAAGGAGTCACTGGAGTCGGGGGAGATTCCAAGATGCTGGAAACAAGCAAATGTGATACCTATCTTCAAGAAGGGAAGGAGGGATACGGCTCTGAACTATAGACCAGTTTCCTTGACCAGCATAGTTTGCAAAGTTATGGAGAAACTACTAAGGAAACATATCTCTCTTCACTTGGAATCCTTCAACTTTTTGTCAGTGAGGCAACATGTCTTCAGAGAAGGTAGATCAACAGTAACAAACGTATTAGAATTTTATGATGAGGTAAGCCAAATCTTACAGGAAAGAGAGGGCTGGGCAGATTGCATATTCCTAGACTTCCAGAAAGCGTTTGACACTGTTCCACATGGGAGACTTATTAGGAAGCTGCAATCAATGGCTAGAATAGGTGGAAATGTTTTGGAATGGATAAAAACTTACTTAGAAGGAAGGGAACAGAGGGTTAGAGTAAGACACTCAGTGTCTGAATGGAGAAGAGTTAGTAGTGGAGTTCCACAGGGTTCAGTTTTAGGGCCACTTTTGTTTCTTGTATATGTAAATGACCTACCAGAAGCTGTAAATTCATTCATGAATATGTTTGCAGATAATGCAAAGATTGTGAAGAAAGTAAAATATGAGAACAATGGTAGAGAACTTCAGGAGGATCTAAATAATCTGCATGAGTGGTCAGAAAAGTGGCTAATGAAATTCAATACTTCAAAATGTAAGGTAATGAGAATGGGTACAAGTGCAAGAAGGCCTAAGCTTCACTACTCGGTGGCTGGAGTACAACTTCAAGAGACAGAAAATGAGAGAGATCTAGGAGTAAACATACTGGCAGATTTGTCTCCAGAAATACATATAAATGGCATAGTAAGGGCAGCATATGCATTCTTATCAAATGTAAGGGTAGCTTTCAGGCACATGGACAAGGAAATGTTCAGAAATATTTATGTAACCTATGTGAGGCCAAAACTCGAGTATGCAGCCCCCTTTTGGAATCCGCACTTGAAAAAGCACAAAGCTAAGCTTGAAAAAGTTCAAAGACGTGCCACGAAACTGGTGCCAGAAATACGCAATCTCAGTTATGATGAGAGGCTGAGGGAATTAGACTTACCATCACTCGAAGCTAGAAGAGTGAGGGGGGATATGGTGACAGTCTTTAAATTCCTTCATGGTTATGATAGAGTGGATAGGGATCGATATTTTGATATGGCTGGCTCTAGAACTAGAGGTCATAGTTTGAAGCTTCGTAAGAAAACGTCTTTGCAGGATGTAAGGAAATACTTTTTCAGTGTAAGAGTAGTTGATAATTGGAATTGGCTAAGCGAGGAGGTAGTTAATGCTACCTCAATCCATAGTTTTAAGGACAGGTATGATAAGTATGACTAAGTATAAAATGGAACGAATGAGGAGACGGGAAGATACGAGCTTTGGGCTCTTTCCCATAAACACAATTAGGTAATCACAATTAGGTGATCACATATATATATTTATATATATATATATATATATATATATATATATATATATATATATATATATATATATATATATATACATACACACACATATACATATATATATACATATAGCATTATAATAACTGTTGTATACAACCCATCAAGGAACCAAAATAGGCTTGAAGATTATGAGGAAAGTCATATAGGTATTATTGAAGTCATAAACTCAGTCGTTAACATGGCACGGGGAAAAAAATGTAGGATTTTGATTATGGGAGACTTTAATCATAAAGAGATAGATTGGATAAATCTTGACCCACACAGTGGTGAGGACTCATTCGGGGCAAGATTCCTAGATTGCGTACAAGGGAATTTCCTACACCAACATGTAATGGAACCAACAAGGGCCAGGGGTGGGGATGAGCCATCACTACTTGATCTAGTGTTCACAGATAATGTGTTGGATATTGAAAAAATTGAGTATGAACCACCAATTGGAAAGAGTGACCACTGTGTGTTGTTGATGGAGAATATCATTGAAGATATTCTTCCTGAGAGTAGAGGCACTGAGGACATGAGGAGGAACTATCGGAAAGGAGATTACATCAAAATGAATGAGCTTTTTGCAGTTATTGACTGGAGAACCTTATTTTACAACAAATCTGTACAAGAAATGTATGACATCTTTTGTGAGAAATATGGGAAGATAGTAGATTGCTGCATACCTGTCACCAAAGTAGGTGTAATTCATGCCAGAGAGAAATGGTCCGATAATGGGTGTAAAAGAGCTAAGGAGTGGAGAGACAAATGCTGGAAAAGGTATAGGAGGAGAAAAAACATAAATGCCTGGCAAACTTACAAAAGAGCAAGAAATGACTACCTAAGTAAAAGGAGAGAAGCAGAGAGAGACTATGAGAGGGACATCACCAGGAAGGCTAAAGAAAATTCCAAGCTTTTCCACAGCTTTATCAGAGGAAAACTGAAGGTAAAAGAACAGGTTTTAAGGCTAAAGAGAGCGTATGGAAGCATCACTGAGACGGATGAAGAGATCTGCAAAGAATTGAACAAGGAGTTTCAGTCAGTATTTACAGTAGAAAATACCCCACCCCCTCAGATTGCAGTGATAGAAGCTCAAGAGCCGGTATTAGAGAACATCAACCTTACAGCCACAGAGGTATGCAAAGCGCTGATGGATTTAGATGTTCATAAAGCTACAGGTCCTGATGACATATCCCCTCATGTGCTTAAAAAATGTGCAAACACAATATCAGTGGCACTAAGTATCATATTTAAGGAGTCACTGGAGTCGGGGGAGATTCCAAGATGCTGGAAACAAGCAAATGTGATACCTATCTTCAAGAAGGGAAGGAGGGATACGGCTCTGAACTATAGACCAGTTTCCTTGACCAGC
>JAXCGZ010004346.1:37500-55636 GCA_037179515.1 Halocaridina rubra
CACATACATACATATATTTATAAATGTAAAAGCTTGCACATGCATACAGATATAGAGGCAAATGAAAAAAGTAGTAAAAACCACTTATAGGTGGCTCTATTTGCATGAAATAACTAATGGAAAACTAAAAATGCAACACACATAAACATATGCATACCCATAAATGCATATACACACTTACACATGTACAAGTATATACATGCACATAAAAAGATATGTGCATATACACCAAAAAACATAAGAACATACAAACATACATACAAATAAATATAAATGGCATAGTAAGGGCAGCATATGCATTCTTATCAAATGTAAGGGTAGCCTTCAGGCACATGGACAAGGAAATGTTCAGAAATATTTATGTAACCTATATGAGGCCAAAACTCGAATATGCAGCCCCCTTTTGGAATCCGCACTTGAAAAAGCACATAGCTAAGCTTGAAAAAGTTCAAAGACATGCCACGAAACTGGTGCCAGAAATATGCAATCTCAGTTATGATGAGAGGCTGAGGGAATTAGACTTACCATCACTCGAAGCTAGAAGAGTGAGGGGGGATATGGTGACAGTCTTTAAATTCCTTCATGGTTATGATAGAGTGGATAGGGATCGATATTTTGATATGGCTGCCTCTAGAACTAGAGGTCATAGTTTGAAGCTTCGTAAAAAAACTTCTTTGCAGGAGGTAAGGAAATACTTTTTCAGTGTAAGAGTAGTTGATAATTGGAATTGGCTAAGCGTGGAGGTAGTTAATGCTATCTCAATCCATAGTTTTAAGGACAGGTATGATAAGTATCACTAAGTATAAAATGGAACCGATCAGGAGACGGGAAGATACGAGCTTTGGGCTCTTTCCCGTAAACACAATTAGGTAATCACAATTAGGTAATCACAGAAAACATTGAACAGTTCAGAAAAGAGTTCCAGGAGCTGAATATGGAAAATGATGCCATGAAAACTTCCTTTGCTGATGCACTAAAGGGGAATGTGGCAGTAAAAGAGGCTGTAAAGGTGGTGGCACTGGAAAACATACAAACAGTTGACTATAAAGAGACAGTAATCGAAAAAATGAAAGACGTTGTGATGGAAAGGGCAAACCCACTCACCAGACAGGCACTTGATAAGGAGAAGACAGTGGTAATCTCAGGCATAAGCGAATCCCAGGAGCCAACATGGCAGGGGAGACTTGAAGAAAATAAAGCTAGGGTTGTAGACCTGATAAGAAAGCTTGGAGTAGTATGTGGTCCTGGGGATATTGTAAACATACACCAACTAGGTAAATATTCGAGGGAAGGAAAGCCGAGACCAACAAAAGTAACCTTTGAGAGAGGGGAAACATGTAGGGAAATATTGTTGAGAAAAAAAAAGTCTAAAAGACCTTCAAGAATTCAAAGAAGTGTTCATTAGATGATACAGAACACAGGAAGAGATGGGAAAGATCAAAAACTTGTTGCAAGAGGCAAGAAGGTTAAATGATGAAAGAAATGAAGAAGAGAAGAAAAATTTTCATTACAGAGTTCTTCCAGACAAAGGGGAGATAAAGAAGATAATGACAGAAGATCAGGGGATGGGGCCTCATTAAGATTGTTATACACAAATGCTGATGGATTAGCTGGTAAGGCAGTAGAATTAAAAGATAGGATTCACAACAGTAAGGCAGATATAGTAGCAATTACAGAGACTAAGTTGAGTGAGGACATAAACAGTGTCAGAGTTTTTCCTAAGGGCTTCAGAATACTAAGGGTTGAAAGATCTGAGAGGACTGGTGGAGGGATAGCACTGCTCATAAGTGAAAGGATTCAAGTTGAAGAAATAAACTTGGCTATAGAAAGTGAGTTCAAGGAGTTTCTTGTTGCTCGCATAAATACTGGCTCAGAGAGCATTATAATAACTGTTGTATACAACCCACCAAGGAACCAAAATAGGCTTGAAGTTTATGAGGAAAGTCATATAGGTACTATTGAAGTCATAAACTCAGTTGTTAACATGGCACGGGAAATAAAATGTAGGATTTTGATTATGGGAGACTTTAATCATAAAGAGATAGATTGGATAAATCTTGACCCACACAGTGGTGAGGACTCATTAGGGGCAAGATTCCTAGAATGCGTACAAGGGAATTTCCTACACCAACATGTAATGGAACCAACAAGGGCTAGGGGTGGGGATGTGCCATCACTACTTGATCTAGTGTTCACAGATAATGTGTTGGATATTGAAAAAATTGAGTATGTACCACCAACTGGAAAGAGTGACCACTGTGTGTTGTTGATGGAGTATATCATTGAAGATATTCTTCCTGATAGTAGAGGCACTGAGGACATGAGGAGGAACTATCAGAAAGGAGATTACATCAAAATGAATGAGCTTTTTGCAGTTCTTGACTGGAGAACCGTATTTTACAACAAATCTGTACAAGAAATGTATGACATCTTTTGTGAGAAATATGGGAAGATAGTAGATTGCTGCATACCTGTCACCAAAGTAGGTGTAATTCATGCCAGAGAGAAATGGTTCGATAATGGGTGTAAAAGAGCTAAGGAGTGGAGAGACAAATGCTGGAAAAGGTATAGGAGGAGAAAAAACATAAATGCCTGGCAAACCTACAAAAGAGCAAGAAATGACTACCTAAGTAAAAGGAGAGAGGCAGAGAGAGACTATGAGAGGGACATCACCAGGAAGGCTAAAGAAAATCCCAAGCTTTTCCACAGCTTTATCAGAGGAAAACTGAAGGTAAAAGGACAGGTTGTAAGGCTAAAGAGAGCGGATGGAAGCATCACTGAGACGGATGAAGAGATCTGCAAAGAATTGAACAAGGAGTTTCAGTCAGTATTTACAGTAGAAAATACCCCACTCCCTCAGATTGCAGTGATAGAAGCTCAAGGGCTGGTATTAGAGAACATCAACCTTACAGCCACAGAGGTAGGCAAAGCGCTAATGGATTTAGATGTTCATAAAGCTACAGGTCCTGATGACATATCCCCTCATGTGCTTAAAAAATGCACAAACTCAATATCAGTGGCACTAAGTATCATATTTAAAAAGTCACTGGAGTCAGGGGAGATTCCAAGATGCTGGAAACAAGCAAATGTGATACCTATCTTCAAAAAGGGAAGGAGGGATACGGCTCTGAATTATAGACCAGTTTCCTTGACCAGCATAGTTTGCAAAGTTATGGAGAAACTACTAAGGAAACATATCTCTCTTCACTTGGAATCCTTCAACTTTTTGTCAGTGAGGCAACATGGCTTCAGAGAAGGTAGATCAACAGTAACAAACTTATTAGAATTTTATGATGAGGTAAGCCAAATCTTACAGGAAAGAGAGGGCTGGGTAGATTGCATATTCCTAGACTTCCAGAAAGCATTTGACACTGTTCCACATGGAAGACTTATTAGGAAGCTGCAATCAATGGCTAGAATAGGTGGAAATGTTTTGGAATGGATAAAAACTTACTTAGAAGGAAGGGAACAGAGGGTTAGAGTAAGACACTCAGTGTCTGAATGGAGAAGAGTTAGTAGTGGAGTTCCACAGGGTTCAGTTTTTAGGGCCATTTTTGTTCCTTGTATATGTAAATGACCTACCAGAGTCTGTAAATTCATTCATGAATATGTTTGCAGATGATGCAAAGATTGTGAAGAAAGTAAAAAACGAGAACAATGGTAGAGAACTTCAGGAGGATCTAAATAATCTGCATGAGTGGTCAGAAAAGTGGCTAATGAAATTCAATACCTCAAAATGTAAGGTAATGAGAATGGGTACAAGTGCAAGAAGGCCCAAGCTTGACTACTCGGTGGCTGGAGTACAACTTCAAGAGACAGAAAATGAGAGAGATCTAGGCGTAAACATACTGGCAGATTTGTCTCCAGAAATACATATAAATGGCATAGTAAGGTCAGCATATGCATTCTTATCAAATGTAAGGGTAGCCTTCAGGCACATGGACAAGGAAATGTTCAAAAATATTTATGTAACCTATGTGAGGCCAAAACTCGAGTATGCAGCCCCCTTTTGGAATCCGCACTTGAAAAAGCACATAGCTAAGCTTGAAAAAGTTCAAAGACATGCCACGAAACTGGTGCCAGAAATACGCAATCTCAGTTATGATGAGAGGCTGAGGGAATTAGACTTACCATCACTCGAAGCTAGAAGAGTGAGGGGGGGATATGGTGACAGTCTTTAAATTCCTTCATGGTTATGATAGAGTGGATAGGGATCGATATTTTGATATGGCTGTCTCTAGAACTAGAGGTCATAGTTTGAAGCTTCGTAAGAAAACTTCTTTGCAGGATGTAAAAAAATACTTTTTCAGTGTAAGAGTAGTTGATAATTGGAATTGGCTAAGCGAGGAGGTAGTTAATGCTATCTCAATCCATAGTTTTAAAGACAGGTATGATAAGTATCACTAAGTATAAAATGGAACCGATGAGGAGACGGGAAGATACGAGCTTTGGACTCTTTCCCGTAAACACAATTAGGTAATCACAATTAGGTAATCACAGAAAAAAAAAAGATTAAAGGAAAACTATACATAGACACAACACGGCTGAACGAAGAGGCTCTCTAATTAATTGAAGGTGGTCTGTCTTGGGGAATTATCTTGGCCAGTGTATGCTTGTGGAGTATCTTGTCTACTGCACCAGGCACCCACTGGCCCTTGGACAAATTGAAATTTTTGGATGTTTCAATGACGGCTGATTCCACTATCTTGCGCTTCTATGGACATGAGCTTCTAAACATCATGGTGGCACCATTCCAGTTAAAAGTATGTCCGTGTTCTCTCATATGAGCAAAGATAGCAGAGTTCTCTTGGCCATATCTGACTGATCTTTTGTGTTCAGTAATTCTCTGCTGCAGAGAACGACCTGTCTGCCCAATGTATGCCTTGGGGCAGTTATTGCATCTTATTTTATACATTCCGGCATTGTTCTCTTTTTTAATTTTATTAATATTTACTAACTGGCCAGTTAGTAAATATTAATAAAATTAAAAAAAAATAGAACAATGCCGGAGTGATTACCTAATTGTGATTACCTAATTGTGTTTACGGGAAAGAGCCCAAAGCTCGTATCTTCCCGTCTCCTCATCGGTTCCATTTTATACTTAATGATACTTATCATACCTGTCCTAAAAACTATGGATTGAGATAGCATTAACTACCTCCTCGCTTAGCCAATTCCAATTATCAACTACTCTTACACTGAAAAAGTATTTCCTTACATCCTGCAAAGAAGTTTTCTTATGAAGCTTCAAACTATGACCTCTAGTTCTAGAGCCAGCCATATCAAAATATCGATCCCTATCCACTCTATCATAACCATAAAGGAATTTAAAGACTGTCACCATATCCCCCCTCACTCTTCTAGCTTCCAGTGATGGTAAGTCTAATTCCCTCAGCCTCTCATCATAACTGAGATTGCGTATATCTGGCACCAGTTTCGTGGCATGTCTTTGAACCTTTTCAAGCTTAGCTATGTGCTTTTTCAAGTGCGGATTCCAAAAGGGGGCTGCATATTCGAGTTTTGGCCTCACATAGGTTACATAAATATTTCTGAACATTTCCTTGTCCATGTGCCTGAAGGCTACCCTTACATTTGATAAGAATGCATATGCTGCCCTTACTATGCCATTTATATGTATTTCTGGAGACAAATCTGCCAGTATGTTTACTCCTGGATCTCTCTCATTTTCTGTCTCTTCAAGTTGTACTCCAGCCACCGAGTAGTCAAGCTTGGGCCTTCTTGCACTTGTACCCATTCTCATTACCTTACATTATGAAGTATTGAATTTCATTAGCCACTTTTCTGATGCCGATAATAATGATCCTGTATCTAGTGGCATACTTACTACTTTATTATTAACATTATTGTTAACATTTTTATTACAGCATTATTATTTTCTATGAAAGCTACATTTAATTTAACTATATGTCTAACCCTCTTATTTATTAGTTTAGTTACATGTCTACTTATAAGTTACTATTAATGTTGAATAACCATTGTACAAAATGGAAATAAATGTTTTGATTTGATTTGATTTGATTTGATTTGAATTTACAGACTCTGGTAGGTCATTTACATATACAAGGAACAAAAGTGGCCCTAAAACTGAACCCTGTGGAACTCTACTACTAACTCTTCTCCATTCAGACACTGAGTGTCTTACTCTAACCCTCTGTTCCCTTCCTTTTAAGTAAGTTTTTATCCATTCCAAAACATTTCCACCTATTCTAGCCATTGATTGCAGCTTCCTAAAAAGTCTTCCATGTGGAACAGTGTCAAATGCTTTCTGGAAGTCTAGGAATATGCAATCTGCCCAGCCCTCTCTTTCCTGTAAGATTTGGCTTACCTCATCATAAAATTCTAATAAGTTTGTTACTGTTGATCTACCTTCTCTGAACCCATGTTGCCTCACTGACAAAAAGTTGAAGGATTCCAAATGAAGAGAGATATGTTTCCTTAGTAGTTTCTCCATAACTTTGCAAACTATGCTGGTCAAGGAAACTGGTCTATAGTTCAGAGCCATATCCCTCCTTCCCTTTTTGAAGATAGGTATCACATTTGCTTGTTTCCAGCATCTTGGAATCTCCCCCGACTCCAGTGACTCCTTAAATATGATACTTAGTGCCACTGATATTGTGTTTGCGCATTTTTTAAGCACATGAGGGGCTATGTCATCAGGACCTGTAGCTTTATGAACATCTAAATCCATCAGCGCTTTGCATACCTCTGTGGCTGTAAGGTTGATGTTCTCTAATACCGGCCCTTGAGCTTCTATCACTGCAATCTGAGGGGGTGGGGTATTTTCTACTGTAAATACTGACTGAAACTCCTTGTTCAATTCTTTGCAGATCTCTTCATCCGTCTCAGTGATGCTTCCATCCGCTCTCTTTAGCCTTAAAACCTGTTCTTTTACCTTCAGTTTTCCTCTGATAAAGCTGTGGAAAAGCTTGAGCTGTGGAAAGTATAAAATAGGATGCAATAACTGCCCCAAGGCATACATTGGGCAGACAGGTCGTTCTCTGCAGCAGAGAATTACCGAACACAAAAGATCAGTCATATATGGCCAAGAGAACTCTGCTATCTTTGTTCATATGAGAGAACACGGGCATACTATTAACTGGAATGGTGCCACCATGATGTTTAGAAGCTCATGTCCATATAAGCGCAAGATAGTGGAATCAGCCGTCATTGAAACATCCAAAAATTTCAATTTGTCCAAGGGCCAGTGGGTGCCTGATGCAGTAGACAAGATACTCCTCAAGCATACAATGGCCAAGATAATTCCCCAAGACAGACCGCCGTCAATTAATTAGAGAGCCTCTTTGTTCAGCCATGTTGTGTCTATGTATAGTTTTCCTTTAATCTTTTTCTTTTCTGTATGCATGTTTGTATGTTCTTATATTTTTTGGTGTATATGCACATATCTTTTTATGTGCATTTTATGTGCATTTAATTCAATTCCCAATCTCATTCGGGTCATACAATAACCAAGCAAGCACATTACATATGTGAAAACATGAATCATTCTTTACCCCGACCGGGACTCGAACCTAGGACTTATAATTACTAAGTCAATGCGCTACCAACTACACACCACAGAAGGTATAAAAGGAATCCAACCTTATAGCTTATATCTGCTATACTTAGGAATGAACGCATTCTAACTGAATGCCACTATGTTCATATTACAGATTCCCCAACCTCACTCGTGGCTTCATTTTAGCATTTAATTCAATTCCTAATCTCATTCGGGCCATGAAATTACCAAACAAGCACATTACATATGTGAATTAAATGCTAAAATGAAGCCACGAGTGAGGTTGGGGAAGCTGTAATATGAACATAGTGGCATTCAGTTAGAATGCGTTCATTCCTAAGTATAGCAGATATAAGCTATAAGGTTGGATTCCTTTTAACCTTCTGTGGTGTAGTGGTAGTGCCTTGACTTAGTAATCATAAGTCCTAGGTTCGAGTCCCGGTCGGGGTAAACAATGATTCATGTTTTCACATATGTAATGCGCTTATTTGGTAATTTCATGGCTCGAATGAGATTGGGAATTGAATTAAATGCTAAAATGAAGCCACGAGTGAGGTTGGGGAATCTGTAATATGAACATAGTGGCATTCAGTTAGAATGCATTCATTCCTAAGTATAGCAGATATAAGCTATAAGGTTGGACCTTTTAACCTTCTGTGGTGTAGTGGTAGCGCCTTGACTTAGTAATCATAAGTCCTAGGTTCGAGTCCCGGTCGGGGTAAAGAATGATTCATGTTTTCACATATGTAATGTGCTTATTTGGTAATTTCATGGCCCGAATGAGATTGGGAATTGAATTAAATGCTAAAATGAAGCCACGAGTGAGGTTGGGGAATCTGTAATATGAACATAGTGGCATTCAGTTAGAATGCGTTCATTCCTAAGTATAGCAGATATAAGCTATAAGGTTGGATTCCTTTTAACCTTCTGTGGTGTAGTGGTATCGCCTTGACTTAGTAATCATAAGTCCTAGGTTCGAGTTCCGGTCGGGGTAAAGAATGATTCATGTTTTCACATATGTAATGTGCTTATTTGGTAATTTCATGGCCCGAATGAGATTGGGAATTGAATTAAATGTTAAAATGAAGCCACGAGTGAGGTTGGGGAATTTGTAATATGAACATAGTGGCATTCAGTTAGAATGCATTCATTCCTAAGTATAGCAGATATAAGCTATAAGGTTGGATTCCTTTTAGCCTTCTGTGGTGTAGTGGTAGCGCCTTGACTTAGTAATCATAAGTCCTAGGTTCGAGTCCCGGTCGGGGTAAAGAATGATTCATGTTTTCACATATGTATTGTGCTTATTTGGTAATTTCATGGCCCGAATGAGATTGGGAATTGAATTAAATGCTAAAATGAAGCCACGAGTGAGGTTGGGGAATCTGTAATATGAACATAGTGGCATTCAGTTAGAATGCGTTCATTCCTAAATATAGCAGATATAAGCTATAAGGTTGGATTCCTTTTAACCTTCTGTGGTGTAGTGGTAGCGCCTTGACTTAGTAATCATAAGTCCTAGGTTCGAGTCCCGGTCGGGGTAAAGAATGATTCATGTTTTCACATATGTAATGTGCTTATTTGGTAATTTCATGGCCTGAATGAGATTGGGAATTGAATTAAATGCTAAAATGAAGCCACGAGTGAGGTTGGGGAATCTGTAATATGAACATAGTGGCATTCAGTTAGAATGCGTTCATTCCTGAGTATAGCAGATATAAGCTATAAGGTTGGATTCCTTTTAACCTTCTGTGGTGTAGTGGTAGCGCCTTGACTTAGTAATCATAAGTCCTAGGTTCGAGTCCCGGTCGGGGTAAAGAATGATTCATGTTTTCACATATGTAATGTGCTTATTTGATAATATATATATATATATATATATATATATATATATATATATATATATATATATATATATATATATATATATATATATATATATATATATATATATATATATATATATATATATATATATATATATATATATATATATATATATATATATATATATATATATATATATATATATACCTCCTCCAGCTTCTCATATATATATATATATATATATATATATATATATATATATATATATATATATATATATATATATATATATATATATATATATATATATATATATATATATATATATATATATATATATATATATATATATATATATATATGTAGGCTACTCACCACGGTTAGTTCACTGTGCCAAACGTACAGCTGGGCTAAAACTCAACAAAACATGACAATAGCCTAACTGAACCCTTAACCGCAAAATACACAGACCCAATATACATACAAAGAACAATGGAACAATATATACACAGGAAACAATAAAATAATACAACAACAACAGTATACATACGAAAAGTCTCTGCAGCCAATCCAAAAAAACAACACACAATTCAAATAACACACCGAAATTCAGGACAACCTATCCCTTCCAATCTACCAACCATTCAGCCGTTTTCATCTCCCCATCTACCCATAAAACCAACGATAAAAATGAAGCGCCAAGCACACAAATTAAAAACAGCAGACATTTTGAACAAAGCTCACACAATCACACTCCCCCCTGATCTCAAGACCATCAAAAGGTACACTAAACCTCCATATCAAAATCAACAGCTTATACTGGTGGGTGCCGCACCCTCTAAGATCTGCATGGCACCACATATTCTCCATCTTCATCTCCCCCCTCCTCCAGCTTCTCATCAATCATTTCACTTTCTGAAATCACTACTCTTCGGATATCCAATATATATCAAGGCACACCATCTACAGAGACATTATTTTGCGAATTAATTACTGTTATCCTACTTCTTCCACACTGCAACGTACAGCGAGCATTGGGTGGCTTCACCCATACCTCTTCCCCTACTTTAATGGAACCTCAACTCTCTCTAATACCCTCTGGGATTACACATGGGTGACTCCACTCATGCTAAAACACAGGCTTATGAGTACAGAGTCTTCTACCTGACCTACCCTTGGTGAAACATTGTACCAAAACACTGCTTCTGCAGGGGAAATCCGACCCCTCTCTGCAATTGCTTTAATCATCCTATGATGCCGTTCAATAATGCCATTGCCCCCTGGCCTATATACAGCTGTAAAGAACCGCATTTTCTGCTTTAAGTTCTCTCCAAATGGCAACATGTCCAGGTCCATAATCAATCATAGTCAAATACAATCCTTGCCTATAATGCATCACATCCATGGCTAATCTCCTCCAGCTCTCTTTAACATGAAGTTCACCAGGTTCATGGACTATTGGAGCAGGATCAATAGATTGGCATCTCTCACTTCCCCTAACCACTTGCTGCACAGCCTCTCTTGCAATTGTAGGGTCAATTTTCTAGCCAAAAACAGGGTTTTCTCTACACCCATGTAATGCATACCGTGCATATCTTTAATGTTCAGGACTCCAACACAACAAGTTGGCAGTTCATTCTCGCACACATCTTCAGTCACACTCAACCACTCCTTCTTGACTCTAGTAAGAGCATCAGCTTTATTTTTCCTTATTGGTACAAAGCTGACACTCAAGTCTAACAAACACTTTCCAATGAGCTCTCTTGTATTTAATTAATTGCAAAATTAATTGCAACTAGGCCTACACCACGTGGAGTCCCAAAACTTACAACATGCTTATCGATCATTATATTTCCAAGTTGCCCAATTACATCCATTACAACATCAATACCCTCTATTTTCTTGTCAGCCATGACAGCATTAACTTATACTCGCTTCTCACCTACCATGAGCTCCAGCTCACTGATGCCCTTGTAGTCAGCTTTTCTGCAATCAATATTCACAATGGCACATGTGCCATTGAAACTCTTCACAACCACGAGCCCAAAATTGTTGTAGAACAACCTGTATCCACAAGAGCTCATGCCTCCTCATCCTCCATCTTCACAGTTACTACTGGCAATGTACAGGGTAGTGCCTTTACTCGTTCATAGGGGTAGCCACCGGCACAGTAGACCCCCTGCTCGTTTCCCTGGTTCCAATACATTGCAGTATGCCCCGTCATACCACTATTAAAACAGGCTACAGATGGTTTCGCTTCCTTACAATCTCTCATCATATGTGGTCCATTGCACCTAAAGCACTTACCTCTGAATGACTGGGAACCTCCTCTTTCACTCCCTGTACCAGTAGGATTCCCAGCCCAAGCCCCTTTTACAGCCACTGCTGCTACTTCTGGTACCTATTTTGCAGCCAATAACCGTGCCTTAGGTATCAACGTATTCATTGACATAGTTCCAATATCTGGAATTTGTTGCAACGCTATTGAAATGTGGTTGGGAAACCCATTCACAAAAGTTAATTTTACTATTCTTTCAAGTACAGCTCTAGTAAACCCAGCCAATCTAGCCAGTCTCCTAACTTCACTAGCAAATTCATCCACCTGCTCTCCAGCCAACTTAACTCTTCCCAACTATTAATCTTTTCCCTATCCTTTCTGCATTTTGCTGGTCTTCCTCACTCATCTTTAAGTAAAAAGATAAAGCTTCACCTTCTAAATATAGGGGAAGAAAACTTGCTACATCCTCTATTTTCTTCAATTTAGCAACTAATATTGCCTTGTTAAGCAATACAACAACCTTTCCCTCTCCACTGAAAGGCCTCATCACCTCACTAATACCTTAAAGCTGCTACTATCACTCATTGTTCAGGACCTAGATAACTTGTTACAAAAAAAAAATATTAAATATATATATATATATATATATATATATATATATATATATATATATATATATATATATATATATATATATATATATATATATATATATATATATGGAGTCCTCATATAGCGTCATTTCGAGTTTACGACAAAGGCTGCTAAAAAAATTATTTTTTTTCATCCATTTATTTTTCATTTTTATATATTCATAAATTTGTTTTTGTCTAGCTTCCCCTACCCTTCCTTCCTGGTCCTCTAGGGGTTAAAAGTTGGACCAGTTGGAATAGCCAACAGTCATTTCATAGATGATGATAAAGAGTTGTCTATATGTTTAAATGAATATTTCTTATCTGTATTTACCAATGAAAACTTGGAATATATTCCAGAAGTAGAATACATATACACAGACTGTCCTTATAATATACTTAGTACAATAAATATTGCAAGGGAGGATGTAATAAAAGAAATAGATAAATTAAAGACTCATACATCTCCGGGACCTGAAGAAATTTATGCTAGAGTATTAAAGAAGTGCAAAGCAGAGCTTACTTGTACACTAACTACACTATTCAATAATTTAACAAAATTAGAATTGGTTTCCAAGGAGTGGAAATTGGCAGATATAGTACCAATATTTAAAAAAGGAGAATGGGTTAAAAAGAAAAACTATAGATCTGGATTCTATTTTTAAATTCAGTATAGTTTTTCAATATAACCAATTGTATATATAAAAATAAATAAATAAATAAAGCCATTAACTTGACAAAACATGAAATATATATTGTAATATTTTTCAGGTTTGTAAATGTGTTTTATATCATATAGTTTTATTTTCTATAGATTATGTATTCATTGTTCTTTTGCCTTTCCAGACTCACCTGCCTGCCCCTGTCTCATCAGTAGCTGACATAGCAAGCTTTCTCCTGATAAGCAAGTCTTTCCCTCCCTATGTAAGTACACCACATGAGCACAGTATACAGAACAAGTACTATTTACAGTTTTGTACTCTACAGTAACACAATACAGGTATTGAAGTGTAACAGAGTACAGATATTTTTACGTATATGTGTTGTTTCATTATGCTGTACAGTACATGTATACTGAACAGTACCCGTATGTTAATTTTAAAGTTTAGGAATAGTATTAAGATTCGTTTTAGTACTTTTTTAAGAACCATCAGGAACATAGGGTCCCCTTAATTTTTTTTTTCTTTCTTTTTACCCAGCTTCAAATACAAGTGAGTTCCGACTTACGTCAATTTTCGGCTTAAATCGCCTGTCAGGAACGGAACTCTGATATTATATGAGGACTCACTGTATATATATATATATATATATATATATATATATATATATATATATATATATATATATATATATATATATATATATATATATATATATATATATATATATATATATATATATATATATATATATATATATATATATATATATATATATATATATATATATATATATATATATATATATATATATATATATATATATATATATATATATATATATATATATATATATATATATATATATATATATATATATATATATATATATATATATAATATATATATATATATATATATATAATATATATATATATATATATATATATATATATATATATATATATATATATATATATATATATATATAATATATATATATATATATATATATATATATATATATATATATATATATATATATATATATATATATATATATAGGCTACGCACAACGGCTAACTCACAGCGCCGAATGTACAGCTGGGCCAAAACTTAGAACATGACAATAGCCTAAATGAACCCTTAACCGCAAAATACACAGAACCAATATACATACAAAGAAAAATGGAACAATACATATACAGGGAACAACAGAATAATACAACAACAACACTATGCATATGAAAGGGCACTGCAGCTAATCCAAAAAACAACATACAATTCATATAACACACCAAAATTCAGGACAACCTCTCCCTTCCAATCCACCAGTCTTTCTCTCGTTTTCATCTCCCCATCTACCCATAAAGCCAAGAACATATATGAAGTGCCAAGCAAACCAATTAAAAACAGCCGACATTCTGAACAAAACTCACACAATCACAACAGGCTGGATGATGCCTGGTCATACGTCTTCGTCAATTTGCGCCTTCACCTCCACATCCCAGTGTTTGAGGATGGCAGCAGGGGCGTGGCAAGCTTAAGGGCAAGATCCAGGGGCCAGACATTACTGGAAGTGGCAACCTCATAGCAATGAAGGTGGACAACAAGACATGTCAAAGTAGCCACTCCTGAAGCCGTGCATCTTTCTCCAGGGGAGGGAAGGGTGTGGCTGCAGGGCATGATGGGCAGGTAACTTCCTCCACCATGAGGGGGGGCTGCAATAGGTATATGGTGCTGGAAGGCGTCGAGGACCATCTCCAAGCTTATATAAGTACAGGGCATATTCCACAATATAAATCTAATCTCCTGGGAGCTGCGGCAATCTGCATCACCATCAATCGTAGGTGGTGCCCCACCACATCCTTCAAACCTTGGCAGCATGCAAACTGGGTAGGAGGAAGTTGCAATGAGCTGAGCAGCGTCATCTCTGCCACACATACCTGAGCATTTGTGTCGGATACAGCCATGGTGGAGAGGGCCACTCCCTCACTGAACGAGGAAAGAAACACAGCCAGGAGGAACATCATGGAAGCCATTAATAGAGCACTATATATTTAAGCCAGGGGAGCTTTATTGCTACTCCTGCAGCACTTCCTAAATTGCTTGACCTTTTAGCATTTATAGCAAGTAACCCCCTTGGCAGGGCAGGAGCTCTTCTCCATGTGCAAATTCTTAAAATTTCCACAGGGCTTGGTGGGGGGTGACCTGGAGGTCATTTGCATGGCAGCAGCAGCTACTTTGTCGTCAACATCCTACATTGCTGTTGCAACTTGGATAAGTGAACTTGGTGGGAAAAGACCTGCTATTACCCATGTCTCTCGTTGCAGCCTCGAAGGATGAGAAGTTTGATCTAAGCTTATGTAAACTGTCATACAAAAAAATTCTAATAAATTTCCCTTATTAGCAATGGGTCACTTAAACCTACTATTAAGTTATGTAAAGACATATAATCAAACATATTAAGCTTACACTTAAGGAACTTAAAGGCACACTCTAATGCCAACTACGTGCATCTTTGAAATTATAGACCAATAGACTCATCTCAAGTCTGGAAGTCGTTGAAAAACTCATTTCACCGTACCATCTGATTAGTAGAGACCAATACTAACCCCTAAATATTGTCTAATGCTTGCATGGGAGTAAGATGCATCCATATATTTCCCTGGTGCACCTAGATTCCAAGGCTTGTAGAAGGGCCGGCATGCAGATGAGCCAGATATGCAAGATGGCTTCTAGGTCAGGCTACTTGTTGAGAAATATCCAGGTTTTCATCGACAGCCTCCATATATGAAGGATGCGGAAGATATATCGGCTCACGTTTCTTTGGAGCAGAGAGTACTGCAATGCGTGGTACACGTCGAACACATGGAGGCAACATTTGCCAGTACAGAGTTCGCTTGCTTGCAACCTCCGGCTCTGATAAAGAGCTGGCGAGGTGATTTCCAGCGAAGTCTGGCAAGGTGGCCATGCCATCACATCAGTACCAAGGGAGTAAATTCCAAATCACTGCCCCATGGTGGATGTGGATGAGTGATTTCAGTGATAAAGGAGCCCAACTTGATTACACGACAGTTGAAACATGGCTACTTACAGGAAAGTGTATAAAGCGTGAGGACATACATTTGAGAAAACGCCTCATACAGGAAATAGCAAGCCTTCACAACAAATTGTTCACCACCACTTTGCCTACAAGAACTTGGTAGATTTCATTTATATCAGATAATTCTGAACCATTTGTCTGCTAGTCTAGTGAAGGATTAAACCTAGTGATGAAAAGACATATGGTCATCAATTATTTTATTTAAAATATATAGAGAATTCTTTCGTTCATAAACCTTTCGTTTAAACACCTACACAGCTGTACAAAAAATGTACAAAATCATTTACTATATATTAGTAAGCAAAATATTTAGAAATACTTTACACATCCCCATTAGTCATATGTAACAATATAAAACGAGACATAAAGTCTGACGTTTCAATCCCTGCAAAATTTTTGATGAAACTTGGCCAAGAGCCAAATAAATAGGGCATTAAAAATAAATACTTTAACTTGGACTGACTGCACAAAAGTCTTCTAAGTATGATCAAGAAAAAGAGATCTCAACTGGAAAGAATGCTTAGTACTCATTATTAGTAAATTACAAAGTATGTGTACATAAATACATACATATTATATACAAGCACAAAAACGACATTTACGCAAGAATATTTTCTTTCTACTGCAATTATTGTTGAGTATTACTACAATATATGGCATAATTTGGCAAAAAGCAAACTTTTATAATTAGCATTATATCTATTTTAGGATTACATACTGATATACAATAATATTAGGACATTGAAAGTTAATATATCAGACAAAACAATTAAATTATTAGAACTGTACTCAGTGAAAGTGAGGAGCCCTATAATAAAAACAGGTAATTTAATGAAGAGAGAAACAATTATATCAAGTGTATAATAACTTTTGTTGCAATATATAACTACATGAAATGTAGAGTTTCTGTTCAAGGTATTTTAAAGCAATAACTGGACTCCAAATAAATAGAGTGTCTTTTTTTTTTTATTTACTAGACAGTTTAACAGGGCACATTACTTTTTGTTAAATTCTGCATACCAAATGGTAAACCACAGGTCAACAAGTGAACAGCTATAACATTTATCTTGACACTGTATACTAAAGAGACTGCTTGCTTTGGAAGTTTGAAAACTGCAGCTTTGATTTTCATAATTTTCAGCAATTGTGGAATTCTTTTTGGAGGATGCGCTATTTTCTTTAGTTTCAACACTCTTATGCGGATATGGAAGTGCTTGTGTAGAAGCTTTTTGAGCTCCCTTCAATAAAACTGGAGGTATACTGGGCTTGACAATGACTACTTTCTTTCGACGTATGGGAACAGGGTTCTCAGCATGTGCTCCTATGGTTTTTGTTCTAGAGTCATTAACCTTGGCATTAGAATGTATGTTTTCTGTTGATGTTTTCACTTTCCTATTTGGAGCTGGTGAGTTTTTAGGCGAAGTTTCCTCTAATACTTGAGAGGGACTACTCTCTCGTGTTTTCATGATGGAGGCCTTGGTGCCACGCATATAAGATTTTAAAGCTCCTGCTGGCAAAGACTTTCGTGACTGAGAACCACGAGTCAGTGATGAGGTTTTATCTTCCAAGTTGCTGGCATCAGAATCTTTTCTGTTCAAATCACTAACTCGTTCCATTAAAGATGAAAACTCATGGTCTGTTGCAGCATCTGCACCAGATATATGGTCATCCCATATAGCATGCTGGTCACCATTCTGATGACAAATTAAATTTTTCCGTTTCACATCATTAGCAATATCTGTGCATCTAGCTACAGTGTTTCTTCTGTTCAGAGCAGGAGCTAGTTTTGAATCACAGTCACTAAATTTGTTAACCATCTTCTGGACAACCCCAGTACCTTGAGACTCTTGGGTTTGGTTGTTGTCATTAATTTCTCCATATTTATCATTATCCTCAAAAACTTCTTCCATTACATTTCCAAGAGCTCTTATTTCTACTTTCTTACCTTCACTTATATCAGTATATTTTTCTGCCGTATTGTCTAATTGTTCTCCAGGCATGTGTTTGTTGTCTCGAAGACTTTCTTCCGAGAGGCAACCATCCCTGCGAGGGGGGAAGGAAGGTCTGCTGTCATCTGTGTTGATGGCCCCAATCCCCCCT
>JAXCGZ010004347.1:17500-20000 GCA_037179515.1 Halocaridina rubra
CAATAAAAGCCAGGGAACGAGAAAAAAACAAGGCGGAAGAAAAGATAAAGGTTAAGGACAAGGCAGAGATGAGGTAATGTCACACAAAGGAAAACGACTGACAGAAAAAACAGTCAAAGTACAGAGGACCCAGAGATATGGAGGACTAGGCCCTGAGATGACGATAGATCTGCTTTTTGAAGGATGAAAGGTCATAAGAAATAGGAAAGACAGAAGGAGGGAGAGAATTCCAGAGTCTGGAGGTAGATAGGAAGAAGCAGTCGCTGCACCTAGCAATCCGCGAGCTTCAAATCTCCACACAGTACCTGTCAGATGAGGCCGCTTGGCGAGTGTTACGCGGCTTCAGCAGTTGGGGAGGGATGCAACTCACCAACTCATCAGAGCAGCAATGAAAGTAGTAGCGATAGAAAAGAGAATGGGAGGATACCTTACCGCGAAGAGAGAGAGAATCTAGATTAGAAGTAAGAGAAGGATCATTAATGAGTCTGATTGTCTTAGATTCAACCCTATTAAGGAGATAAATATAAGAAGAAGCACCCCAGATGTGTGAGCAGTATTCTAAGTAGAGACGGATAAGATCCTTATAAATTTTAAGTACCTGTATAGAGGAAAAGTAATGACGAAAACGATACAAAACCCCCAATTTTTCGAAGAAGATTTAGAAATTTGGATTATGTGATTCCTCCTTGACAAGTTAAAGGCTATATGGATTCCTAATATGTTGAAGGATTAAGAGGGTAAATTTCGTAAGTTTCGAAGTCGATAGGGTTATCAGGAGGAGAAGAAGACAAAGAGATAGCCAGAAACTGTGTCTTGGAGGCACTGAATTTAACTAAATTTTGAGTGCTCCACTCAGATACTCTCTGCAAATCGGAGTTGAGAGTAGAAGAAAGATCCAAACAAGACTGACTGCGAGTAGCAGATAAAGGTTGTGAAGAAAAAGCAGAGGAAAAGAGAAGGGTAGAATCATCAGCAAAGGCATGGAGAAGAGAAGAAGATGGGATTGTAGAAGATCATTGATGAAGAGAAGGAACAGGGTAGGTGAAAGAACAGAGCCCTGTGGAACACCACTGGTAACAGAAAAAGGGTTAGATATCGCGCCATCAACAACAACAGATATAAAACGGTCAGTAAGAAAACTGGAAATCAGAGAACAGAAAGAAAGGGTAAAGCCATAGGCAGGAAGTTTGGCCAACAGATTCTTGTGCCAAACTCTTTCAAAAGCCTTAGAGATATCAATGGCGACAACAAAGAATTAACCATAGTTCCTCAGAGAATATGATCATACATGAGTAAGATAGAACAGGAGATCACCAGATGATCTTCTCTTGCGGAAGCCGTACTGGTGATCAGAGATAAGCAAGTTAGATTCAAGGCGTTTCAAGAAGTGAGCATTGAGCAAAGTTTCGAAAACTTTAGCAATAGATGAGGTTAGGGCAATAGGTCGGTAGTTTGAAGAAAAAGAGTGGTCACCCTTCTTAGGAACAGGTTGAACTACAGCATGCTTCCAAGATGAAGGATAGATACTGGTTGACAGAATGAGGCGAAAAAGATGGCTAAGCATGGGAGCCAGTTCATCTGCAAACTCCTTAAGGAACCTAGAAGGAATACCATCGGGACCAGATGCCTCGTTCTTCTTTAGCGAGCGAAGAACTTTATGAACTTTGCGTGAAGAAAGGATGAGGGAGGGCATAGGGTTAGAGAGGAGTAAAGATTGAGGAACAGGTGCACTGGAATCGTCTATAGAAGAGTTGGCAGAAAAATGAGAGCCTAAGAGATTGTCTTTGTCAGTGGGAGAGCAAGCAATAGAACCATCAGAACGAATGAGAGGGGGAAAGCTTGAGTTACTTAAGTTATTGGAGAGGTAAGGATGTGTATTTTGCCTTTTTGGATCTGGAGAAAGCGTATGATAGAGTTGATATAGAGGCAATGTGGAATGTTGAGGTTATATGATATTGATGATAGACTGTTGCATGCAATGAAAAGTTAGTATGAGGGCAGTAGAGCTTGTGTTAGGATAGGATATGAAGTGAGTAAGTGGTTTCCAGTGAGTGTGGGACTGAGACAGGGATGTATGATGTCACCATGGCTGTTCAATTTGTATATTGATGGAGTCGTAAGAGAGGTGAATGAGGGAATGCGTGGTCGAGGTTCAAGAATGGTAGATGGGATGTTAATGAGTGGGAGCTGAATCAGTTGCTGTTTGCAGATGATACTGTGGTGGTGGCAGATTCAAAGGACAAGCTGTGTCAGTTAGTGTCAGAATTTGGAATGCTATGTGAGAGAAGGAAGTTGCGAGTGAATGTAGAAAAGAGTAATGTTATGAGGTGTACAAGAAATGAGGATGGTGATGGATTGAATGTTATGTTGAATGGAGAGACACTTGAGGAAGTTCATCAGTTTAAGTATTTAGGCTCAGTTATAGCTGCATATGGTGGAGTGGAAGCAGATGTATGTCACAGAGTGAATGAAGGATGTAAAGTGTTGGGTGCGTTGAAAG
>JAXCGZ010004347.1:25000-55572 GCA_037179515.1 Halocaridina rubra
AGTGCATGCCCTTGCTAACCTCAGACCGTGACGGGACGCGAACCCTCGACCTGACGCCTCAGAGTCGAGGACGCTACCGCATGAGCCACGGCAACTACTTTCATTGTCCAAATCAGGTACGGGCTTTAACTTCACAATGACCGTACTGCAATTTTGGTACTATGATCTCCCCTCTACGAACTCAAGAAGGAAACAAATGACCTCTAATTAAAGAGGGTCATTTCCTATTAGGGTATTTTTGCCTTTGGGTCAAGTCTGATAATTATCAAAAAAGGATGATTATTATAGACTTTTAAAGTGGTTCTTGATGTCGGGACCGAGATTTGCCTGGGGACCATCCAAAGGCTATTCTTTTTTATATAGGAGTCACCTTGGTCACGAGGAGAACATTCGTAATTGTGTTCTATGGATTTCGGTCCGTCAATGGACCATGCAAATATTTTTTTTTCTCATAATATATGTATGTATGTGTGTATCTATCTATCTATCTATCTATCTATCTATCTATCTATATATATATATATATATATATATATATATATATATATATATATATATATATATATATATATATATATATATATATATATATATATATATATATATATATATATATATATATATATATATATATATATATATATATATATATTTATTTATTTATTTATTAATTTATTTATTTATTTATTTATTTATTGCATAACCTAATTGTGCTTACGGGAAAGAGCCCAAAGCTTGTATCTTCCCGTCTCCTCATCGGTTCCATATTGTACTTAATGATACTTATCATACTTGTCCTTAAAAATATGGATTGAGTTAGCATTAACTACCTCCTCGCTTAGCGAATTCCAATTATCAACTACTCTTACACTAAAATCGTACTTCCTTACATGTTTCAAAGAAGTATTCTTACTAAGCTTAAAACTATGACCTCTACTTCTAGTGCCAGCCATATCAATATATCGAACCCTATCCACTCTATCATAACCATGAAGGAATTTAAAGATTGACTCCATATCCCCCCTCAGTCTTCTAACTTTGAGTGGTGGTAAGTCTACTTCCCACAACTTCTCATCTTAAATGAGATTGCGTATTTCTGGTACCAGTTTCGTGCCATTTCTTTGAACTTTTTCCAGCTTAACTACGTGCTTTTTCAAGGGCGGATTCCAAAAGGGGGCTGCATAGTCAAGTTTTGGCCTCACATAGGTTACATATATATTTCTGAACATTTCCTTGTCCATGTGCCTGAGGGCTACCCTTACATTTGCTAAGAAAGCCTATGCTGCCCTTACTATGCCATTAATATTCCTTTCTGGAGACAAACCTGGCAGTATGTATACTCCTAGATCTCTCTCATTCTCTGTCTCTTGAAGTTGTACTCCTGCCACCGAGTAGTCAAGCTTGGGTCTTCTTGTACTTGTACCCATTCTCATTACCTTACATTTTGAAGTATTGAATCTCATTAGCCACTTTTCTGACCACTCATGCAGACTATTTAGATCTTCCTGAAGTTCTCTACCATTGATTACCTAATTGTGCTTACTGGAAAGAGCCCAAAGCTCGTATCTTCCCGTCTCCGGATCGGTTTCATTTTGTACTTAGTGATACTTATCATACCTGCCCTTAAAACTATGGATTGAGTTAGCATTAACTGCCTCCTCGCTTAGCGAATTCCAATTATCAACTACTCTTACACTAAAAAAGTACTTTCTTACATCCTGCAAAGGAGTTTTCTTATGAAGCTATGACCTCAAGTTCTAGAGCCAGCCATATCAAAATATCGATCCCTATCCCCGTACGGGATCCTAGCCCATACACAGAACCGCGTTAGATGCGTTTATGAAATCCATTTGTGTGTGTCTAGCTAGCTAACAATATGGTATCCTAGGTTTACACTGTTTAAGAAATCGGGTAGACGAAATGTAACAAAATAAAATATCTATAAAAAAAAACTTGGAAGAAAGAAGAAGAATAGATAAATAAAAGGGATTATTGAAAAAAAGAAACATGCGAATAGTAGAAATATGTAAATAATGAAAACATACATATTGTAAGAGAGGAAAATTAGATTAAGTTGGAAAATATGCAAATTGATAAAGTAGAAAGAGCTAAAGAGAGGAGGAACCATTGAATTAGATAGAGGAAATTGTCAATAAGTTACCTATAGGCCTAGACAGAAAGAGTGTAAGAGATAGAACTATGATATTGAAGTATTCAAATCATCCTGGAAATAACAGCTCTCTCTCTCTCTCTCTCTCTCTCTCTCTCTCTCTCTCTCTCCTCTCTCTCTCTCTCTCTCTCTCTCTCTCTCTCTCTCTCTCTCTCTATCTATCTATCTATCTATCTATCTATCTATCTATATATCTATCTCTCTATCTCTCTATCTCTCTATCTATCTATCTATCTATCTATATATATATATATATATATATATATATATATATATATATATATATATATATATATATATACATATATATATATATAAACCCAAACGATTTGAAAAGGTATATTGGTGGCTTTTAAGATAAAGAAAGCGATCAATCAAGAAGATAAAAACCAGCTCAAATATATATATATATATATATATATATATATATATATATATATATATATATATATATTATATATATTATATATAAAGCATGAGAGAAATAATAAATAAATGCATGAATAACTGAAAATACAGATAGATAAATAAATAGATAAATAAATAAATAAATAAATATGGTATATAAAAAGGTGGAGAGAGATGGTCTAAAATTTTTGCATTTTGGAAAAGAAAGAGCTTTTCCTTTCAGACTTGTGCTTATCACAATACCACCGATACCGAGAGAGAGAGAGAGAGAGAGAGAGAGAGAGAGAGAGAGAGAGAGAGAGAGAGAGAGAGAGAGAGAGAGAGAGAGAGAGAGAGAGAGAGAGAACATGAATGATTTTTTAGAGAGAAAGAGAAAGGAAAGAAAGAGGACATGTAAGACATTTTAAGAGAGAGAGAGAGAGAGAGAGGAGAGAGAGAGAGAGGGAGAGAGAGAGAGAGGAGAGAGAGAGAGAGAGAGAGAGAGAGGAGAGAGAGAGAGAGGAGAGAGAGAGAGAGAGAGAGGAGAGAGAGAGAGAGAGAGAGCATGTTTATTTTGGTTAATATAAATTCCTCCTTGATGTCAGCCATAACTGGCTTCCGTGCCCTGTACCGGGCATTAGGAGAGGCCACCAACCTGAATTCCTCCAGCTCCAACCTGTCTGTATCCACTCCATTCCAATGAGGATTAATATTGACACATAAGTCGGGAAAGTATGCACGCAAAATAGTTATAAGACGAAAAATCTTACATAATGACTCATTCCCCAACTCCAACCTGTCTTCATCTACTCCCATTCCAGCGGGAAGGGATAGTGACAAAGCATCTAATAAGCTGCACACACAGAGCAAAGCAATCAAACAAACATCTATTTCATATATACAAGTCAGAGAGAGGGCTAAAGAGAGCTTAGTCCTGAAAATAAACAAGTCAGAGAGAGGGCTAAAGAGAGCTTAGTCCTGAAAATAAACAAGTCAGAGAGAGGGCTAAAGAGAGCTTAGTCCTGAAAATAAACACGTCAGAGAGAGGGCTAAAGAGAGATTAGTCCTGAAAATAATCAGCAACTGTTAAATTCCTTCCATATTCCAAAAGAATAAAATGACCGTATTTTGACATGGACATAGTAGACATACTCCCATATCAGCAGGGAATATTCAGGTAAAGGTGAAAAATCAGAGGTTTCAATGTCCTTTTGAGGACAGTTTGGGGGGAAATGGGGGAAAAAAAGAGGCTCTTACATGCTATCAAATACAGTAGATATTTAGCTTACGCAGTAGCATTTCAGATTATTACCTTCAAAGAGAGTCACCGTGGCTCAAGCGGTAGCGTCTGCGACTCTGAGGCGTCAGGTCGAGGAGTCGTGCCCCGTCACGGTCTGAGGTTAGCAAGGGCATGCACTCAGGGTAACGATTACATCTGCCAAAGTAAGTTCTTCGCAAGAAGGCAACCGTCCTAGCCCTTGGTAGAAAAGGGAGTCCGTGACGTAAAACCGGAACCTTCAAGGAGAGCACAAATTGATGAGACTCAATAGGGTATAACTTAGAAATTGGAGTATTTATAATGTTATTTTTTTCTTCTTTGGACTCTTCTCCATTTGGAGGTGAATATTTTATTTTTTTTACTTATGGTTTCCGATTTGTTTTGAATCAATATCACTTTGACAACCGCCTGATAAATATGCTGACCAAATCTAACCTAAAAAACAGTAATTTACGACAATTTCCACGGTCACATTTATTAAAAAAAAACAGCAAAGCCATAGCAAAAATGCCGCTAATTACTCTTTTTCTGGGTTGGGTTAGGTTAGGTTAGGTTAGGTTAGCATAGATTTGCTGACGGTTTTCTAAGTCATTCATTCAAAACTAAAAAAATAACAGAAAAAAATGAGAAAAATATAATATTCACTTCAAAATTGAGACGGGTCCATTTGTAAAAAAATATCCAAATAACGACCTTATCTTCCAATAAGGATAGGGACTATTGCCCCTAGAACGACTGCTCCTAGGACAATTGTCCCAACTCTTAATGCAATAGCAGACAGTTGTCCCTTGATAATATGAAAGTGAAATATTTCATATAGATAAAGATGCAATGAATGAATAAGCTTGCGTGTAAACAATTTTTATTTTCATACTTGGTTAAGTTAGGTTAAGATAGGTTACATTAGGCTGAGGCAATTGTCTTACAGAGCAATTGTCCCAAGGTGCAATTGTTCTATGGACAATTGTCCTACATGGCAATTGTTTAACCTTTTCTCAAATAATAATCACCTTTTGAAAGCATTTTAACACAGCTGATCGACACGTCTAATTTAACACGTGATTCTGAATACTTTTTTGTGACGTAATTTTGAGTCTTATTTTTCGTAATAAAGAAAACGGATTTTTTTTTTAAATGTAACATTATTTGGCCTATTAATAAAACACAATTTTCAACCATTCGGTCTACCTTTATTACAAAATAGTATTTTAAGTACTGCAACCGTCGCAGTAATTGTCATCTATTCAAAAATGATAGTAGTAGTAGTAGTAGTAATAGTTATTTTTTTATTTTTATATGATTATACCTGAAATATATATTTGTAGTGCTGTGGTTCCCCAAATGGCTCGTTAGTAGAACCTTTATTCTTATATCATACTGTATACGGTGGACTTTTTTAATCAGCAGAGAATGGATGTCGCAAATGGAGAGATGTTGTCATCGGAATCTGCAGGTATAGGTATACCATAATAATTATGTTCAGAATGTGCCACTGAAACTCCAAACATTTCTTGACTCTTTTGTTGTGGGATGGTTTGCCAGTGTAGAAGCTCAGTTCCAGCTTGCAGGTATCAAAAGTAAAAACAACGAAATTCCTGCATGTTTCGTCTGCATTACATGTTCCTACAATTGCACGTGTTCCTAATGACATAATAAAGAAGAAAGACTACGACCAACTGAAACCATATTTGCTGAACCTTTATGAGCAAACCAATCCTGAATTCTTTTAATAAACTAATTAGTAATACTGTCGTGTATGGCAAACCTTCACTTTATTTAGAGGAAATCCTACAGACCGCCAGGAAATTAGGAGTTCCAGATGATCTTGTGAGGCAAAGTTCCAGCAAGCGGTCCTAAGAAGTCTCTCAACAGTTTTAGCATCGAAAGGTGAAATGCATCTACAGGCGTTATGTCAGCTTGCAGACGAATTAATTGTCATTTCTGGGTATTCTATTAATGTTGTGCGGCCGTCAACGGTACAACACTGTGACAGTGCACCACAACAGATTGTGCCATCTTTACCCCGATATTCCAAGGGGCTGCATCCTTTTCACCAGAATCAAAAGTTTGAAACAAATGCCAAATGGTGCAAACTCTGGAGTCAGTGGCCGATTAAATCATCTAACCTACAGATGCGACCATTTTCCACAGTGCTATCCCCAGCATCCAGGTCATTATCACCAGCAGGAGGAGTACAAACTCTTCAGACTCAGGAAAGCTATTAAGGCAGACAGATGAAAACGTTTGTGTTGCAACAACCTCTGTTCTGTCACTTCTACAGGTCGTAGCCAAAGTTGGTTGCGCTAATATAGATTTTATCATTGACACTGGTGCCTCAGTATCAATCATCTTACCACGTTATATATCAAAGACTATGTTACAGCCAATAGCCGTCACTATTTCGACAGCTACGGAAATGCCGATCTCAGTCTACGGGGAAATAGATCTGACTATGACCACTCCACATTTACGCCGTTCATTTAATTGGACATTTATAGTTGCAAATCTGGCTAAACCACTTCTTGGTAACGATTTCCTTTATAACTTTGAATTGTTGATTGATTGCAAAAGTAATAGACTTACCAAGTGATCTGTAAAATGGCATATTGTCTTACAAATCTATGCATATCGTTAATAATGTCAACTCTTTGCCCAAATACATACAATATTTATTTCTAGAATTCCCTTTATTATTGTCTAGTGCTAAGCCCTCAAGGGTTGAAACTCCTAAAACTTGTAATGTATATCATTATATTAATACAGGTAGTTCTTGACCAACATTTGCTAAATGTCGGGCTTTGGCCCCAGATAAATATGCTGTTACTAAGGAGGCATTTAAGCAGTTGTTAGATATGGGCATTATGCAGCCCACCAAATCACCATGGGCTTCACCCATCCATTTAGTTTCTATAAACAAGAACCAGGTGAATGGAGGATTTGTGGTGAATTGAGGCAGCTGAATACTATCACTAAACTAGACAAGTATCCATTACCTCATATTAGTAGTGTATCATTGACTCAGCAAAAAAAATAAAAAAAAATAAAAAAATAAAAAAAAAATAAAAATAATAATAATAATAATAATAATAATAATAATAATAATAATAATAATAATAATAATAATAATAATAATAATAATAATAATAATAATAATAATAATAATAATATTATATATATATATATATATATATATATATATATATATATATATATATATATATATATATATATATATATATATATATTTAGTAAGATCAATTTCCTCAAGGCTTACCATCAGATTCCAGTGAATCCGTCTGATGTTGAAAAGACAATAGAAAACCTCAGCTGGCTTATTTAGTATTTGTATATGCCATTATGCTATGCGCTCTTAGAAATGCCCCTGCTACATTTCAACGCCTGATGGAGAGCTTATTCAAAGATCCTGATTTTGTATTCATATACTTAGATGACATCTTGATCTTTTCAGAGACAGAGGAAGATCACAAATGGTATTTAAAACATGTCTTTCACCCATTAAATAAAAAACAGTCTTAAAGTGTCTGTAAAGAAATGGGTTATTCAGAGAGAAGATTGAATATTTAGGATATTCTATAACTTCAAAAGGTATGAAACCTGTTCCTCATGAACAGTCTGATATTGTTAATTTTGCTAAGCCTAAGGATCCCCCTGCTTTATGTAGGTTTATTGGAATGCTAAACTTTTATAGTGGAATGGTCCCCCATTTTGCTAAAGCTGTTTACCCTTTGACTGAATTTATTAGATAGCAACTAAAAAAAAAAAAAAAAACTTTAATTGAAGTCAGAAGCTGAAGATGTTTTTATAAATGCTAAAGGGTCACTTAACAATGCTTGCTCCCTTGCATATTTTTCTAGCCATAATAATTCTCCACTGTACCTTGCAACTGATTATTCCATAGTTCCTACTGGAGCTGCATTGCATCAACTCCAGGATGGAAACCTTGTTCCCAGAGAAGTCTTTTCTAAAATAAAAATAGATATCAGCTCAGAGATGCTACTCAACTCTTCACCAAAAACTGCTTGACGCATATCTGGATATTCTGAAATTTAAGCACATTACTGAAGGACGAAATACTGTATTGTTTACAGATAATAAACCTCTAATTTCTGAATCCCAAAAATCCTCATACACCAAAGTAGCATACATAGCAATGCTATTGATTCTTAATTAGTGAATACTTGTCTGACGTAGTACATATAAAAGGTGCAGAAAATGTCGTAACTTATTGTCTTTCTAGATTAGTACCTGTATCTGCTGTCTCGGTGGATATGTATGATTTAGCTACCATAGCTGAGATCCAGGCCACTGATACAGAAATTCTTGATTACAAAGATAAATTGAAACTGTTTAAATTACAAATCAGACCTGCACTGCGACACTTCAACCAAGACCATTTCTCCCCTTATCTTGTCGTAAATAACTTTTCCAACTTTTACATAATATTTCACATCCTGGGATCAAAGCTACAGTACGCTTCATCAAGTCGAAGTACTTTTGGCCCAGTACTGATATTAATATTAGAAGCTGAACTTAAGGATTGTACATATTGCAACAAAGCAAGGTGCAGCATCATATTCGTGCGCCTATTACTAATTTTACAGCACCGTTTGGGAGATTTGAGTTTGCCCAATTAGATATAATTGGCCCTTTTCCTCCGAGTAAAATTCTCGGACAAACTTTTACAACACCAGAGCAGTATGTTCTTACTTGTATACATAGAACTACAAGGCAGTTAGAAGCATTACCAACACATGTATCTGATGCAACAGTAGCTTTTGCTTTCATTAATGGTTGGATTTCTCGTTTTGGAGTGCCCTTGTATGTTTTTACAGATAGAAGTCTACAATTTGAATCCTTTTTATTTCAGCATCTTTCCTCTATTTTTGGATTTCATAGATTACGGACTATTTCAAATCACTCTCAATCTAATGGCATGATTGAAAGAACCTATCGTATCTTAAGAGTACGTTTGATGGCCTGTAAAGATGATTGGCTTGTGTCCTTGCCTAATAGTGATGCTTTATGCTTATATCATACTCTATATTGTGGACATATGTAAGTATTGTTGTAGAGAATGTGACATTAATATTATTATTATTATTATTATTATTGTTATTATTATTATTACTATTATTATTATTGTTATTATTATTATTATTATTATTATTATTATTATTATTATTAAGTTTCCAGAAGAGACCTGACCATAGAATATTAAAATTATGTTCCTCTATTAATTTTTACTAATTATAAATACTTTTAAAAAACAAAGCTTTATGTCTGTCCAGTAGATAATATATAAAATAACTATAGATCAAGTTTATATAAAACCTAGCTAAATCTTATATAATATTAAATGCTCTATTAAATTCGTAAATTAAAGATGAATCAGTTTTAGCATTTAACATAGTCTCGGCTGCACAGAACTCAACCACATGAAAAAAAAAAATCCAGTCCTAAAATAGTTGATAAAAATAGTCTTGGAAACTAATATTTCTACAACACGGTTCAAAATGCAATGAAGTATTTTGTAAAATATACATTTATAGTATAAAAACTAAATGCCTTAAGTGGCAGTCTATAAAAAAAAAAAAAAAACTATATTAGGAGACGGGGAATTACGAGCATAGGGTCCTCCCCTGAACATAATTAGGGTTTGAAATAATATTAATAAACTACTAGTAATTTAGTATAATTGAAAACATAAAAAATATAAAAAATTGTACAAGAACGAAAAAAATATATATAGTAAAGTAAGTTCATCGGTCCATTTTTTCAAAATAGATAAAACAAGTAGTTTTGCTAAATTGAGGATAATAATAACATATAGCAATTAAATATAGTACAATAGATAATATATTGAATTAATATTTATATAAATTTAAATTTCAAGTCACCTAATTTATCACTGTTTATTATTTTTTATAGCATAGCGTACATATATATTTATATTAATTACAAAACAAAAATTAAATTTCTCGCACCACAGATTATAAGGACAAATTTCCAATCGTGACGCCAGTACCAACAATAATAATGACAACGTCAACTCAATATATTGGGTATCCCATTGTTTATTTAGTAGTACACCTGTATTTAAATCTTATATAAATTTATTTACATAAAGTAAAGATATTTTAATACATGAATTATAATCATGTCATGTATTAATAAATGGATAAATTAAATTTATCAGCAATAGTAGCCTAATTCACTCAGTTAACAACGTGTTAAAATTTATTAAGGATATTTTTCAGTTTTATATTCTAATTTGAACTTTAATGTATATATTTAAATAGTAATATGGATTAAAAATGATCACACATAGACAATGACCAAATCCCCCTTTGTAAGTGATGTGGCCGAGTCACAGCACATTCACCAGAACCATACATACCTCGAACTCTCATAGGAACACAGGGAAAAAACGAAGCGATTTCTGGCCATATTTATGTAAATGGAGCTATAGCCACTTTTGTCATATTTAATTTGCTCAACTCCTTAATATTAGATGGTCAAGAGAGTCAGGCATTTATAATTTTATTTTTTTTTACATTTGCACTTTTTACTTCTGAAAACAAAAGCAAAATACTTGACTTTTTGTGGGATGAAAGTATATAGAAGGGGATTTTCAGTCCCCCCACTCTGCGCCATTTGATTGACTTTTTCGACACGCAGGTGAACATGGCAGTACATGCTTTCCCTCCTTTCAAGGGGATAAATTGCCTGCTTGAGTAATGGCCTATGCAAGATAAGATAATCATGTTAAAGTAGCAGTGAAAGAACATAAATTGGCAGCAAAAATACTAAAATAACAAAGTTTATAAGTGAATCACAATCTACTCATTCGTAATTTGTTAGTACCAGAAATTTGTATTCGAAACCTCGGGGCTTCTAAGCAATGGAATCTCATCACTGTTTTGTGTTAAAAATTGTCCCCATGCAAATGGAGGTGGACACAGGAATGTTAGTGCAAAATATATTTACATAATATGCACATGCATAACGTCCGAAGCGTTCAGAAGCAGCTGCTTGGGGTGGAGGATCTGGAATATGTAGTCTTCTTATTTGATAGTAATGCCAAAATTTGTCATAATAATTAGTACTACACATGTTTTGCAACTAAAAGCAGAAATTATTTATTTTATAGCTATTTGGTGTTCACCAGGTGTCAGCAAAGCAATGCTTACCAGTTGCCTATAAATTTAAAATATATATTTTTTTAATATTGAAATAGTATAAGTACCAATTATTTTCACATACTGTATTTTGATATCATTATTCGACAAAAAGGACTCTTTAACCAACCACCTCCTTCCCTGTCGGTTGCTGCCAAAAAGATTCTCAATGCTTCTGACATTAAATATGTGACTAAAGAATATATACTGTATATACAAAACACCCATAACATATATCCCAATGTAATATATTTAAAGTTAGAATATACAGTTGTGTTGTAGATATTCCATCCTAATGTTGAACAGGTCATGGTGGGCCCATGGAAAAATGTTCAAATTTTATCTATAAAGATAAGAAAACTGTTTTCGTAATGATAATAATCGATAAGCCCAACATCCTCCCATTTATCACTAACACTCATTTTTATATTGATAACAGATGATGTTTCGTTGCTAACTAGACAGCTTACGTGTGAATGGTAATGGGACGTCCTGACCCTAGCAATGGAGTTTCAGCCAACAGGTAAGTTATTCCATTTCTTTGCACTGGTATCTCCTGAACTACTGGTAATAGTAAGTTGGCCCATAGCACCAATTGCCCATTATGATACTACAGCTGGAGGTTTTTTGAACTTAAATAGGACTGTCCAAGACAGCTCGATGTTAAGTCTTCCTTCAGTCACAGCTCTTTTTCTATGCCTACATCAACACTGAATATTCTTGGATATTTATTACACATCTCTTATTATCTCTTCACATCTGACAAGTCACAGCACTCCCCATCACGGTTTCTCTTTACTTGATATATTCTTCGTGCCCAGGCCCGATGAGAGCCGTTTTATTTTATTATTTTTTTGGCCCATCCTGGTGACACAATCATAACAAAATTAATAATAATAATAATAGTCATCTGTTTGTTTATTGAAATAATCTTTTTGATATGTTTCTTGAAAACAATCTATTTTCATATTTGTTATTAAATGAGGCTCATACAATGTGTTGTGTCTAATTTATCTACAATAATGTGTCTGCACAGTGGAAATATAAATTATATTTCCAGCTGTTTAAATAAAATTGAATGATACCATGAAGTGTAACTCTTTCATGCATAAAAAAAATTTATATATTTGCTGTTTTATGTGTCAGAATTAGTCTCCAAGCAAATGAGGGTGAACACACACAGGTTAGAGCTATAGGGGAGGATTAAGGCTGGACAGTTCCCGACATGCGCTCTACCACTTCGATACATTAGCCCCTATCCTACTTACTATAAAATATACCTCTATGATTAAAATCTAAACCACATTCTAACTACCACGCTAAGTTGCAATTCAATGAACACAAAGAGAATGAATTAGTATTGAAAAATTTATATAGCATAAAAGGAAAATAAGCCCAATATAGTGCACTGTCTTTCTGTGAAAAGTTGGGTTTAGTTATGTAATCATATCAGACAATGTTAAAAAAGAGCATTAAGTAAAATTATTTCAGTTTTGTGATCTTGGAATATAGTTTGACATAGCAAAATTTACAAAGTGAAGGGACTGAGGTAGAGCAATGGTTAGAGCACCCAACCTAGGAAGTGACAACCCATGTTTGGGCCCACTGCAGAGTGTTAGGAAAGGCATCCAGTCTTAATTCCTTATCTCCATCCTATCTCTGTTTACTGCCATTCATATGGGGATTAATAGTGATACATGCAGTTGCAGAAGACAGCAACATTAACCAAATCCAAATATAATACATTATGCAGAACACCAGCATGTGCGATTTAATCCTCTACGTGGTGACTGGGTGTTAGTATCACCTCATCGCATGAAGCGACCCTGGGCAGGTCAAGTAGAAAAAGCTGCTGAGGAAGAAATCCCAATTCACGATCCTAAAAACCCTCTTTGCCCTAGAGTTTCTAGGCCAAATGGCGAGGTATGAATTACGAGATTCTTAATAAAAGTGTTATTCCCACAGACTCGGAAGTAACTACAGTACAATGTTAATTTCCTCTACTGTAATGTGATATCAATTAATTGTAAGTTAGCAGTGATTGAAGTATATTAGCTGCTGGTGGCTGTGTGCTTTGACTTGGCCACCCCAATTACAAGGGAGATTGTGGCCGTTGTGAATGTATTAATTAAATGAGGGATATACTATTTGCTAAACAGTTGGTACATATCCATAGTGACTTTCTCTATTTAAGCTCTTCCAAACTATTTACATCATATACATATAAACATAATTGGTCAAATCCTAATTCAATTTTGTTAATCTTAACTGTACTAAAAGTACTGTAATTCATGTCATTCTGTGCATTTTTGCAGGTCAACCCAGACTACACTAGTACTTATGTATTTACCAATGACTTCCCAGCATTACTAGAAGATGTACCTGCTCCACCTGAAAGTGATGACCCTCTCTTTCGGTCTGCCAAAGCTAGAGGCACGTGCCGAGTAATGTGTTTTCATCCCCATACCAATGTAACCATACCCCTGATGTCTAAAGAAGAGATTACTGCTGTCATTGATAGGTAAGTTGCGATCTTGTAAAGATAAGTAACCTCTAGAACATTAAATAACCTGTAAATTGTTAGGTTAGGTTACTTAGATTAGGCTTTAAACTAACCTAACCCAACCCAACCCAACCTAACCTTACCTAACGTGACACTTTTTGGGGTTATTTAATGTTCTTTGAGTTACTCGTATTACAAGATCCGCAAGTTGCAACTTTGGTATGAATTGAAACAAAAGTGAATACTGGAGCAGTTATCAATAACATTTTAAAAAGAAAACCACTGTAACTAGAAATATTACTTTCAGATGGATTGACGAATTGCATAACCTTGGGAAGAAGTATTTATGGGTTCAGATATTTGAAAACAAAGGTGCAGTCATGGGCTGTTCTAATCCACATCCTCACTGTCAGGTAAATATCTTAAAATCACCATTGTCTGTCTCATGGTTAGGGCTGCAGTAACTCAGTGGTAAAGTGCTCGAGTCAGGAAGCAACTAATACAGGTTCGATCCCACCTCTTGTTGTTAGGAAAGGCATCCAGCCTTCATCCCTCAGCTCCAATAGGTCTGTGTTCATCCCATTTCAATGGGGAGTGATTGTGACATTAAATGGTGCATAAAACACTGTCTCATGGTAATATAACACAGTGACCATATCTTCTACATTTTAAAATAGTAATTTACCAGTAAAATTGTATATATACCTGTTAAAAAAGTATAAATACTTGTAATATCAATATGACTCCTATATAATGATAAGTTCTCACATCAACGAACTTGACTGCGTGATAGATATTATTCTTTACAATGGGGAATGTGGTAATGCAGTGGCTCTAGTACTCAACTCGGGAGATGACAACCCCGTGTTCAACTCCACCGTAGGTGTTAGGAAGGGCATCTTGTCTTAATTCCCCAGCTCCAACCTGCCTGTGTCCACCCTCATTTGAATGGGGATTAATAATGACACATAAAATGGCAAACATATTATTCCTTACGTTTAAAATCAGCATCAGCATGATTAATTTTACCATCTATAGAGATTTGCAGAGATATTTTATATTTTTATCCCTTTCAGATATGGGCCTCATCGTTCATGCCAAACGAGCCTCGACTTAAAGATGAAAATCAAAAGGAATACTACCTGAAATATGGTAGACCTATGCTCATGGACTATGTTAAAAAAGAACTTGAAAGTAAGGTACGGTAGACCAATGTTCATTTACTATTCTCAAAGAGAATTTGAAAGTATGATACAATAGACAAGCTAAAGGACTATGTTAAATTGAACATGAAAATATAGTAATGTAGTCCTATGCTTAAGAGCCATATTCAAAGAGATTTTGAAAACAAGGTCCGATAGGCCTATACTCTTGAAATATGTTAAGAAAACACTTGAAAATGAGGTATAGTAGACCTATGCTCATAGACTGTAATCTACGAGAACTTTAATATAAGGTCCAGTAGACCTGTGCTCTAGGATTGTATTAAAATAGAACTTGAAAATATGGTCGACTGATTAAGATATTATTTTGAAACTAATGAGAATATATCTGTAATTATCTTTCATTCATGACTCAGTCTGTAGTGTAAGACTAACATCTTTAGCGGATTTACACACCACTTATTCATAGATAATATAGAGATATTGGATTATATTATGGCATCATGCATAGTTTAAATGCTTGTTTGCAATATATGAACTCTTTTAGTTGCTAATGAACACGAATTTCATCTTGTAATTTATAGGAGAGATTAGTCATCACCAATGATCACTGGGTTGCCCTGGTTCCTTACTGGGCCGTGTGGCCTTACGAAACCATGTTACTTCCAAGACGTCACTTAAAACGAATGGTGGACATGACAGCGGACGAGAAAGGTGCCTTGGCAGACATAATGAAAAAATTAACCACCAAATACGACAATCTATTCAAGTGTTCTTTTCCTTATTCCATGGGATGGCATGGTAAGTGTTTGAAACACTGCTCATCTTAGTTTTTTCGCTTACATTTTTTGTATACTGTTTTACATTTACGTTACTATAAAATATCTGTTAATGATTGTATAAATAAAGGTAAAAAGTAGTGCCAACGAAACCATTTCCTGAGTTTTTGTACTATACTAAACCCATGTAAATCTTTGCTTTTTAGACATTAGAAATGCTAAATAAACTTATTTTCATATGTAAAAATATGAAACATATTTTGCCCCTGACCAAGATTCAAGCCTACTATACACTGTCCGTAATTAACATTAAATGTGTTTTGTTTTATTGTTCTGCTTGATTATACTCCTTTAATTATTTTTTTCAGGTGCACCCACTGGCCCACAAATGCAAAGCGATGCTAGTCACTGGGTATTCCATGGTTGTTATTACCCTCCATTGTTACGTTCTGCCACAGTTAAAAAGTTTATGGTTGGTTACGAAATGCTTGCGCAGGCGCAGCGTGACTTAACTGCAGAACAAGCTGCACAGACGTTGCGAACCCTCCCTGATGTTCATTATAAAACTCAGTAATAAACTTATAGTTTGCAAAAATCTTTGTGTAACCTAAATATTCATGGTTTTATGTATGTGCAAAGCAAAATTCCTAAACCAGTCTTCAGTTTTCCTAAAATTACCTTGGGCATTTCCTTATGGCTTACTGTCACTTACAAATGTTATGCCAATAGCTTGCTGTCACTTACAAATGCTATACCAATGGCTTGCACCCACTTCCAAGTGCTATGCCTATGGCTTGTTGTCACTTACAAATGTTACATTAACGTAGAAGTCAAGTCACTTAGCAAAAGTTAATTCTATCTGTTGCACACCTCTGACTCATTTTAATGTAATGACCTTGGCAGTACAGTGCCTGATACACACCATCTCTCTGTTGCCTTTTCACCTTTAGAATGCATATTACTCCCAACTCATATTCCCTCTTAACTATTTTCTTAATTTCCATCCATTCTACATGTCCAGATCAGCTGAGTTGTCTCCGTTCCACTCCATCAATAAAGGTTTTCTTGTTTCTGTACATTTCTTTAACTCTCTCATTCCTTATTTCATATATTTTTTAGGTCATTTTAATTACTCTTTATCAATTCCACTTGGAATACAGCACTCACTACAATACAGTGGTTTAGGAGGAGTGTGCAAAACCACTCTGCTTTAAGCATCAGAAATAAAAATAAGTATATACCAGTAATAATGGCAGTACAATGGTGACCCCAACCCATGAACGCCTCTACCTACGAACAAACCAAACTGCTAACAAAATTTGACCCCAACCCATGAACAAAAATGTGTTGACCAAGCCACCACGTGTCCCATTCGGCCACTTTCGACGGCCACATGGGTTCCACTTGGCCACTCTCAGTTCTGTGTGGTTCGTTCGTGATTCTATCGTAGTTCCTACTTATTTTCTCTTGTTTTACTTTTAATATAGCCCTTATTATGGCTCCTAAGAAAGTTAAAAGTGTTAGTGATATTGGCGTCAAAACACCCCAGATGTATAACTGGGAACAAAAAAGAAATAATTCCAAAACATGAGAATGGGGTGCGTGTGTCCAATCTCACCACGCAGTACAACATGCCGAAATTCACCATCTGTACTATTTTAATGAACAAGGAGATTTTAAAGGGGGTTAAAATATTACCGAAGAAAAGGTCACAAGTGATAGAAGAGGTAGAAAAATTATTATTGCTGTGCATAAATGAAAAACAGTTGGTTGACGATAGTATTAGTGAGGCCATAATATATGTGCTAAGGCTTTGCAAATCCACCAAGATTTAGTAGCGAACTCTCCAACTTCTAGTGGTGCTAAACTGGAGGAATTTAAGGCCAGTAGAAGCTAGTTTAAACACTTTCGTAAACAAACTGGGATTCCTGGCGTCATTAGACAGAGAGGCGGCTAGTTCCGACCAAGAGACGGCGGATTCCTTCGTAGAGGAATTCGCTAAATATATAGAGAGTGAAGATTATATCCCACACCAAGTGTTTGATTGTGATGAAACGGGACTCTTTTGGAAGAAAATACCCAAAAGGACTTATATAACCAAAGAGGAGAAATCACTGCCTGGCCACAAACCAGTGAAAGACAGGCTTACCCTTTTATTGTGTGCTAATGCTAGTGGAGACTGTAAGATCAAGCCTCTTTTAGTTTACCACTCTGAAAATCCGAGTGTTTTTAAACGCAACAACGTATTAAAGGCTAGCCTCCCAGTAATGTAGAGGTCAAATCCAAAGGCTTGGGTCATGTGGATTTTATTCCTAGAGTGGTTGATTGAAGTGTTTGCACCAGCAGTGAAGAAATATCTTGAGAAAAATTATTTGCCTCTTAAGTGTCTCCTCATAATGGATAATGCTCCTGCCCATCCTCCAGGTGTGGAAGAAGATCTCGCTATACATTATGACTTCATTAAAGTAAAATTTCTGCCTCCTTACACCACTCCTATCCTCTAGCCCATGAACCAGCAGGTAATTTCTAATTTTAAAAAGTTGCATACGAAGGATCTTTTTGCCAGGTGTTTCCAGGTCACCAATGACACGGATTTGACCCTTCGTGATTTCTGGAATGATCACTTTAATATCCTCCATTGCATTGGCCTCATTGAAATAGCACTGAAGGAGGTCTCATATCATACATTGAACTCCGTCTGGAGGAAACGTTGGCCAGGTTGTGTTACTGATAGAGACTTTGAGGGCTTCAAGCAGGAGTTAACTATCAAATTTGTGAATGAAATTATGACCATGGGCAAAAGTTTTGGCTTGGAGTTCAATGAGGAGGATGTGGAGGAGCTAGTTGAGGACCACAAAGAACTTACCACGGATGAATTACTTGAGTTGCAACGTGAACAGGTGAAGATTCTCCAAGAGGAGCGGTCACCAGAGGAAGGGGATGAGAGGGAAAAGGTGTCCAGTGAAGAACTGAAAGAAATTTTATTATGTGCAATGATGTGCAGGCTTTTATTGAGAATTATCACCCAGATAAAACTGTGGGCAATATGGTAAATGACAATGAGATGAATATTTTTAGAAAAGTTTACCAAAGAAGAAAACGACAAATTTCTCTGGATGATTTCCTTGTCCACCTCCTCCTCCTCCTCCACCACTATCCATGTATGCCAGCAACGATCATCCACAAAGGTAAATACAGTACTGTGTTTCTATTATTAATTTTATTTTCCTTAATTATTTATGCTATTTTCTTTTCACAGGGTATATTGCTTATAACCTGTATTATATTTATTGTTTTTCATGCCTTAAAAAATTTCAAAATGAATATTTGTGGTGACCTGGAATTGATTAATTGGATTTACATGTTTTTCTATGGGAAAATCAAATCCAACCCACGAACTTTCCAACCAAAACACACTTTTTTGGAACGGAATAAGTTCGTGGGTTGGAGTCACCACTGTATAATTGGAATTAAAAAATAATATTCCTTAAATATTAAATATTACCTTATTAACAAGTTTGTCATTTTTTATTTATTATTTTTTTATTTTCATTTTCTTTTCTGCTTACGTCTGTTACATCTGTGTTGCTATATTTATCTCTTTATATCTATCATTCTGTGTATGTGTGCATATATATATATATATATATATATATATATATATATATATATATATATATATATATATATATATATATATATATATATATATATATATATATATATATATATATATATATATATGAATCATTTTTTTACCCCGACCGGGACTCGAACCTAGGACTTATGATTACTAAGTCAAGGCGCTACCACTACACCACAGAAGGTTAAAAGGAATCCAACCTTATAGCTTATATCTGCTATACTTAGGAATGAACGCATTCTAACTGAATGCCACTATGTTCATATTACAGATTCCCCAACCTCACTCGTGGCTTCATTTTAGCATTTAAATCAATTCCCAATCTCATTCGGGCCATGAAATACAAATAAGCACATTACATATGTGAAAACATGAATCATTTTTTACCCCGACCGGGGTATATATATATACCCCCTGAGGGAGGGAGGTAAGAATACTTCATCCGTGTTCCCCTGCGTGTCGTAAAAGTCGACTAAATGGGGCAGAGCGAGGGGGCTGGGAATCCCTCCTCATTATTTAATTCCCAGAAAAAGTCAAAGTATTGTTTTTGACTCAGCCACCCTCCTTATAAGGGGGAATATGGCTTTGGTATATGATGGATGGACATTCTTCATATTCCCAAAATCCCCCACATGGGTGAATTCCCTGAACTTTGCTGAGATACTTATAGTTGATGTTTGCCATTATATATCAATGTTAATTCCCATGGACAGAGACAGGTTGGAGCTATAAGGGGATTAATTATGGATGTCCTTCCTAACACCCCGTTATGGGCTTGAACATGGGTTTGTCGCTTTCTAAGGTATGTATGTATGTATGCTTGAAGGAGAAAACGTTGAGAAAATGAGAAGCAAAAAACTGAACTAACATCAGTCATAGTTTATGTATGTACGTATGTACACATGCATATATATAAATGAAATTATGCAATAACATCGATTGTAAGACTTCTTTTAATACAGTTAAGGGAACAAATTTACCGTAATTACAATTTTAAACATACATGGATGCGTACATACGTATGTAAGTGTTTAAATGTAATTACGTTCATGGGAAAGACTCATACAATCGTAACTTCCTGTCTCAGGACCCCTTCCTAATTTCATTTAGCATATGCATGTACATACATACATATACCTTGGCTGTTTCCCCCTTTAATTGGGGGGTAGCATGTATATAAGTTTAATGTACTTCTGTATTATATAAAGAAAAAAAAGAGCACAGGTTTAGTAGCAGTAAGAATAACAATAGTAGTAATAGTAGATTGGAAATGGGAGAAACATTAGTAGTAGTAGAAGAACAAGAAGACTGGAGATGAGAGAAATAGTAGTAGTAGTCTGAGGAGGAGGAGCTGCAGCAGCAACTTCAATAGCAGTAGAAGTAGTAGAAGAAGAAGATTGATGATGAGATAAGTAGTAATAGTAATGAAAGAAAAAGATAGTTATATGCAATAACGAAAATAAGACAAAGAAGTAAAAAAAAGTCTGTTACATAAAAGGACAACAAGTAGTGGGAAGAGTAGACAAAACTAAAGATCTAATTGTATATTTCATTTAAAGCGTAGCAGTAAATTTGTCTCCTGTGGAATAATTTCAATCCCCCCCCCCCTTGAACCAACCTCCTGTGAGACGTCAAAGAAGAAGGGGGGTAGAGGGGAGAATAACTTCTCCCCAAACTGTTTTCCTTTTTTGATGTCGGCTACCCCCCAATTAAAGGGGGGAAACAGCCAAGGTATATGTATGTATGTATGTATGTATTTCATATAATATTCAATTTCTCTCCCTCTCTCTCTCTCTCTCTCTCTCTGATACTTATCATATTTGTCTTTAAAACTATGAACTGAGTTAGCATTAAGTAACTCCTTGCTAAGCAAATTCCAATTTTCAACTATTTTTACACTGGAAAATATTTCCTTACATCCTGCAAAGAAGTTTTCTTACAAAGCTTCAAACTATGAAGCTTTGTAGCAGTTGTGTAATTAAATAAAGTTTGAAGCCTTGGGCAAGTGGTATTCAACCGCTGCTGTTTCGTCTCCGTTTTGTTATCTCACTTTATTTTGCAATATTTCTTGTTATTATATTCTATATTTTGCCATGTTTGTTGTTATTATTTTCTCAATTTTGTTATATTTCTTGCTATATTTTTTTCAATTTTGCTATATATCCTGAGTAACTTCCTGAGTCAAGCTCAAACTACTGCACTACAATGGGTCTCCTGTTGGTACAGAAGTTTGTACTTGAGATTATTGAGTTACGTGGGGGGAGTATAACTTGAGTTGCTGTGCAAAGTCGTGTGGTAATGGGAAATGGTAGAAATGAAGAGCTTAGAAATTTGGAAATAGACCTAAATAGCCTAATACTCAAAGAGATTGACAGTGGCAGATTATTTTGGGGTTAGGTATAGACATATGGCTCAAAAAAATTCAGATAAACCATAGACTAAGAGAAGGAGCAAAATTACTGGATGTACTTAGTACGAATAGAAGGAAAGATCACTATAAAGGCCGACCAAGATTGGATTGTATGTTGGAAGAGTCTCTTAATCTAAGTAGCACAACAGTGGCTAGTTTTCTTGCCTCTATATTCAAGTCCTCTACTACTAGACCTCTCTGGAAGATTTATTGACAATACATCATGTCGTCCTCGTGCCTCTCACTGCCCGATTCTTTCTGAGATTCTACAACTTTATAAAATATAACAATGTTTTTTCTCCTTTCCTTGTCCTCATTTTCCTTTATTTTGTTCAATATTTCCTCAGCAGCTCTGTTGATTAATATAGCATCTCTGTATCTAAGTCTATTAGATTTCCTTACTTATCCGGTACTGCTTTGGTAACCTCTTCGGCAATTTCTGTTTTCATGTCCTTTAGCATTTACCTCTAAGTTTTCTATTGTCTTCTTTAATTAGCGGTTTTCTTGTTTGAATTCTTGATTTTTATTCTTTACACTTTTAGGCTTCTTTCTGCATTTGCTTACAACTCCATAGCTGTTCTTGGCATTTCTTTAGTCCTTTGTAGAAATCTGGTGTTACATCTCCACACTTTGCGTGGTACCACTGATCACATCAATTACAAATTAAAGCATTTTCGTTTCGTCTCACTGAAACTTCACATATTCCACATGAATCGCCGGCATTTACAGTTTTTGTCATTGTAACCATTAAAGTAGTAGTTTATGTTACATACGATATTTCACTGACAGCATGAGGTAAAGGTCCAGTATAACTTCGGCACCTTAATTCTACCCTCCTCAATAAGGTAAAGTTACTCCGCATTGGCATATTTGTACTAAGCCAACCTAACCTAAGGTTAGGTTAGGTTTAGTTTATGTTAGGTGAGAACAAATATGACAATGCGAAGTAAATTTACTTTATTGAGGAGGGCAGAATTAAGGAGCCGGAGTTATACTGGACCTTTACCAAGCACAATTTTCGAAGAGAGTTTTCAAGCACGTGTCGTCCATCACTTGTTTGTAAGCAGATGTACAGGTGAAACAATTAATTTTTTTTTCTTCTAGATTCTATGGAATATTGAGGCATACTATTGCTTGATGCATTCAGAATTCTGATATATTTACCTGTTTTCTTGCAATTGAGGTATAACCTGACCTATCGGTTGAACTGTTATATAGAGAAAAAGGTAACATTAGGTAAAGATTAGCAACCTCCAATACATTAACTAACCCCATATATTATTAGGTTAGGATTGGTTATGTTTCAGCTAACCTTACAATTTCCGGGGTTATTTGATGTACTGCGGCTTAATAGTCTTAAATTCTTGAATGTTAACGACCACCTAACAAGAGGTAATTAGTATCAAATGACATTTTATACGTAGATTACGCTCTCGTTCGGATAATTTCACAGCAGGAATGTGGGAAGCAAACTCGGAAAGCAATGTTTGGAATTATAAAGGAAAATATTTAAAGATTTAAAGTAATTTCAGAAGATCACTTAAGACTTATTTTGGGGGTCAAAGTAGCTGGAAGTTGACAGTGAAGCATCGAGTTCACTTTGGGGCATTAGGAAGGGTATGCATCCTTCATTAATAGACTACATGACAAACTTGAGACCGTAAGATTCAAAATAGTAAATTAATGAAAACCACTTACATAGCTAGCAATGGGGCTCACTCACCACTCTACCACAGTCCAGCGAACACTGATGGTGGGTGTCACTGAACTCTTCAATGCTAGTAATTTTGCCTATGTTTGATGATTCTACAAGAACCCTCCTGATGGCAGCACAGTACTTGGGTATTAATACCCTGATACCACTATCCAATCACAAAGACTCCATAAAAAAAACAATAAAATTATTGTTTTGTGGGGGGGGTCTTGATTTACAGCGTTTTTCAAGTCTGTTTTTGTCTTTATAAATAATTCTAGTTATATAAAAAAAAATCCCTTTAACTATTATTTGACCTATAGTAACCTATAAGAAAAGTCATTTGTGCAAAATGAAAAAAAATGACATCTCAAAAGGTCAAAATATTGCGACGTTGACAGTAGCCAGCAATTATTTAAAACAATGGAATTAAACAATGAAAATTATGTAATCTAATTATGAAAATAGTAACCTTTTAACAACCAATGACAACTTGCAACAGGATCTGACTCTGTAAAGGTGGATTTTAAGCATAAGATTTTGTGAATTCAAAATCTCACGTGGTAAGGAAGAAAACTTCCCATACCATTTTCCTCGCATGTTATAAGATCTAACAAAATCTCTCCTTCTTATTTCTTGCTACAAGCAATCCTGGGAGAGGTATATTGAAGTCCTTGTTTCCTGTTTCCTTGCTGCAGTAGTGTAATGGTATGACCAGGAGGGAGGAACTGCCTACCCCACATTCCTCGAAATATTTCATATGGCTATTAATATAAGCAGGATATAAATGTGCAATCTCTAACCTGTGTCCACTTTTATCCAAATTGAGTTTAAAAGCTCTACCACTGAGCTACTGTGGCGGTTATCAACGACTATTAAAATAACTTTGATTTTCTGGCTGCAACAATTGTGTGCCTCGACTCGACCAAACCCCCTTACAATTAATTAATTTTAATAAGATAAAGGTCTCTTATTATAAGGCTGAGGTACGGAACATTAATAGTACAGTCAGATTATTTACCTACCATATACCCGGGTCCCCAAAACCCCTCTCCAATCAAATGGACCCAGTGATCTCCAGGCAATGGCTGCAAAGTCAGTTAGATCTATAGGAAATCGCCGACCCCCCAATTAACTGTCCAATGTAACTGGTAACAAGAAGAAACAATGAAAGTAATCCAACCCTGGACCAGGACTGAACAAGTATATTACCAGCCCCAGATGTTACCACTGTGTTGCAGTGTCGCTAACATACACTGATTCTTGAAGTGAACATGTAACGAAACTAAAGGATATATCCTTTAAAAGGATATCAAAATGATACAATACACAAAAATTTACAGTAGCCTTTATTTGCTGAAAATACACAAAATGTGTAAAACCTTTTTCTCTGTCATTGGCAAGCAGTGAAAATACTAAGAACTCGCGTGGATAACTGTATATTTATAAAATAATATAATTTAATATGAAGAATAATTATCACGCGATTCCCAGCTTTAACACTGTTGATTGATTTTGCCTGTAACAATAAATATTGCCCTAAGATAATATATGAATATAGTAGATAATGATCAAAGCTTTAGTAAACACTAAATAAAAAAAAAAAGCTCTTTTTTAATAATTTGAGATTTAGGTTTTGGTTTTAAGATTGACAAAAGTTCTTTTCTTTCATTGGTCTTTTTTTGAAGTGTGGTCTGTACACTATAAAGAGCTTCAACATTCAAATCAACAGAAAAAAAATATTGGCTTAAACCTTAAACCCACCTTACAAGGAAAAAAAAAGAATTATTGCTTATCTGTATGATAAAAAGCAGTTTTAATTTACAGAATCAATGTCGTGTGGCACATAAGGTCATAGGTCATATACACATCACAAACCATTGAGGGAAGAGCGGTAGTTATGTTTTTTACACTTACATTATTAGCGTAAACACAGCAGCAGATTTTTTTTGTAATAAACTAAGTCCTAATTTATGACAAAAAAAAATATCTGCTTCGAAGCAGAGAAGAGAGTTAGGACTAGATTCCATGATTACATCTAACGAACGAGAGGCAGATACCCAAATTCTTAAATATCCCTACGAATCTTTCCATAGTCTCTGACGGTCGCATAATGGACTATGGCCACGTTTTGATGGCCCGACATTCCAGAACATGGGTTCGAGAGTTAAAAGACAGTTCACTGGAAGAACAAACACAGAGGAAGAGGCACTATCGGTGGCAGTGTTTGGGTGAATGAATGAATTTCTCATTGAAAGAGTTTTCAACGTTTCGTAAAAAGCTACAGGCAAGTATCTGTTGGTAATCATGAACTTGATTAAAAAAAAAAAAAAAATTAAGAGCCTGAGATTATTAAAGCATCCTGATTTTTGTAAATTACTTTCATTGTAAGTAATGTAGCACAAAGATGTAAATGTAGTTTGCTTCCCTCTCCTCTCTTAGCACCGGCAGACAATAAATGTCTTTTGTCTACCCATTCAAATTCAAAAAACGTGAGAGGCACTTACGGCACTTCCATGGGAAGTACCTCGAGCTGTAACAAATGCCAAACACATGATCTGGACATTTAACGTTATATGTTATTTGTGCAAAAGTCCTTAACAGTATCAATACTGACGGGACTAGGCCTTGATAACTTTGTCCCAGACTACGATCTTCATTATTTAATATTATTAAATGCATCACCAGGATACACAAAACTAATATTTACTACGAGACTAATGCCGTCTCGGGTTCACTTCATGTCAAACAGTCACCTACGATACAAGATGGTCCACAAAAATTAAAATACAACACCTCCCAGATAGCAACATCTTCACCCTCACCACAGATGCATCCAAAACAAATATAAATTTTACTTTTTTTGTTTTTTGGTGACAAACACGTTATATTAAACCTAGCGAGGCTGACGAAAAGTTGGGGCTTGAGTCCCACCTTCTATGAATATTGCGTCATTTATTTACAGATCAGATTCACCATACAGACTGGTAGAAAAGGACATGTAGTCGAGAGCCTCTGGAGGAGCACCAGAACCTGTGTAGGGTTGCATGCGCTGAATACAGTATTCGGCCTGATCGGGTGGCAATTCGCGCTGCAATTCTTCAGGAAGGATGTAAGGCTGTAAATGAAAAAAAGTTATATTATCATGTCTATCAGAACAGTGCTGCACCTTACTCAGGACGGCATGTTGGTCAGGGATGAACGAAAAAAAAGAGAAGAAGCAAGGCTTCCCTCATTCCTATCAATTGTTCAGCAGCAAGGAAAACAATTCATGGAGTAAGAGATTGCCAGCTCTTTGCTCCCAATCCCTTTAAGTTGGCTTTTACGGCACACAGGGAATAAGTGTGCAAAATTCTCTCTACCCTACAATTAGGATTCTAATTTCATAATTACTCTAATAAAAAAAATAACCATATATACCTTAATTATCAAATAGACTTAGATCATAATGATAATGGTTTCACCAATGTTCTGCCAATTATAAAAATGGACTTGCATGGCCTGTTAAGTTGGCAGGGGCTGCAGGACTAACTACGTTATGCATATCCATTACAAATCTTTTGCATTACTAAGTTAATACGTTTTTTTTTCTTTTTTTGGGGTCAGAGAATGACGTGCATGCTCAGGTCACCTAATGGTCCACTCATGTCAACCGATTTTTAACTCGGGTCACCTAATAGTACATGCAGGTCACCTACTATAAAGTACTCTCAAAAGAAAATGCACATTATACATCGTAGAAATAAGAAGAATGTACTACCAAAGTTACCAGAAAAGGACCTAACTAAATCTAATAACACAATCACAAATATAACTGTGCTAAGATCAATTTACCACATATAATACACTAAGGCACACAAGTACAGTAACAATTACCAGAATTTAAGATGTCTTTCTTAAATCAGGAAGAAATAATTGGCAACATTATCACTAGACCAAATCTGATTTGATCATCATAATCCAAGACGAAACCAGAAATAATAAAACAAAACTGCAGAGTGGTATTATAAAACACCCAGGAACTGTAAATAATAAAATGCCTTCCTACCTTATCTCCTGCGAGAATCCTGAAGGAGTCGATGACTTGCTCAGCCGTGTCTGAATCCACATTCTCGCGAGTCATGAAGTCCAAGAAAGCGTCGAACTGAGTAAAGCCAGTGCTGTTGGGATCGACAATGCTGAGGATGCGCTGGAAGTCGATGTCGCCCTGTTGATCCTTGCCAAAGGAGTAGCCCAGAGAGATCAAGCACGACTTGAATTCGTCCGGTGCCAAGCGACCACCCCTTGAAGAAGGAATTACAATTAGTTAAATGTATATATTACGCTTTCTCAAGTTATTTCCTTTTATATACAAATTTTGCCTTATAGCAGATCATCTTTGCACACATTCCCTGTGGTTGACCCAAGACGAGTGGTGGGGGAACTGTGGCAGCCATTTATCCCCAAAGAACTAAGAGGAGTGATCAAGGTATATTAGCTTCTCGTAAATGTATGTGCTCTGACTCAGCCATCCCCTATTGAAGAGGGGATTGAAGCCATAATATATGATGCAAGATTAATGTACATTTAATTTTTGAAAGGAAAGACATTACTTGCTTTGGATAAAGTATTTGGCACTAGAATCCTATTCTAGAGGGGATATATTAACCAATATCCAGCACTTTAACATAACATAAGGCAAAATGTCCCAAAACTGATTTATACCTTGATTTTAGTTTTTAGTGTTGTAGTTTTATAAAGTTTCCTAAATCAAGCTGAACTATTAATAATATTTAAAGTTAAAGGAGGATATCAATGAGGTAATCCCTCAATCGTAAAAATTCTATCTAGTAACGAACTGCTTCCCTATCTGTCAAAATATTAGAATATACCCAAACTTCTGTAGCTATAACACACGCTAATACTTAAAAGATATTATTCAAAGATTAAATTAATGTCTACATGAGCACTAGTGTTAAATACAGTACATAGAACATGTTCATAAATATATTTGTAATATAGTTATTAGAAAAAAGAAAAACACAAAAGCCAAATTAAACAGAAATGATCAAACTTAATTTTATTTACAGAAAAATGGAACTCAAAGAAAAGTTAAAATCTACTTTATTGCAGCAGTTTTCTTTACCTATTCTTGTCGAAGTGGTTGAAGGAGCTGCGGAATTCAGTGAGCTGTTCTTGGCTGATGCCTTTGGAGTCTCTGGTAAGAATCTGGTTTTCAACCTCATTGATGGTGCGGTTGATGGAGGTGAGCAGCTGCTCCCAACCAACGCGCAGGGTCTCCATTGTGTACTGGGTATACCTGCGAGTAGGAGACATGAATAGCAGATGACCCTTCTTGAAAGTCACACACCCACAAAAAAGTATCATAACTTGAGGCAGTACTGCAGTGATTAGAGCACTAGGATAAGGATGTAAGCTTTGCTTACATGGTCCTTGATATATAGGAAGATGAAAGGTGTATTATGGATAACAAGTGTGACTAATATAAAGTGCAGATTACAATGACTTGAATCAAATCTTGACCTTATCTGGTTGGGATAAAAAAGGAAAAACTGAGGTCTGGTTGTGTAGTAGGAACGTTGCAAAGAAGTGGCATGAAATTATTCATTTAAGGTATGCAGCCATGAAAAGTAAAAGCTAACAAGTGCAGTATAAAGATTTTAACAATGTGAAGGAAAATATATTTCTTCCTTTTCTTTGGCTGTGGCAGGTCTCTTAGATTCTGCAGAAGATAGTAAGAATTCAGTAAGAAAAGACAAAATGTTAAATGAATTGATCAGTAAACAAATATTATTGTATAATGCTCTTCATACTTAATGTTTCCTTTCATCACAAAGTGGGTAGGGGTAAACCAACAGTGGCTGTATAACGTCACTGCAGAAGAACTTTGCCTGCTTACCCTGTCGAATACCCAAGCAGAGTGGGAGGGAACTGTGACAGTCCTTTATCTCAAGGAGCTAAGAGGAATGATCAAGGTGTGTTGGTTTTTGGTGAGTGTGTGCTTTGACTTGGCCATCCCTTCTTACATGGGGGATAGTGGTCATTGCATATGTACGTGTGTTAAGTAGGAGGTTGTAAGTGAATAAAGATACAAACTATATATTACTATACAAATAAAAAAAAGGCTCTTCGGATATAATAGGGTTATTTACCATTTTGTCACTATTAACCTCCATTCATATGGGGGTGGGCACACACAAGTTGAGCTGGGGAACTGTGATTGGAAGCCTTCCTTACGCCCTGTGGGGCTCTCTATCATTGGTCTGTCACTTCTAAAGTCAAGCGCTCTGACCACTGAGGTACTGTGCCCTCTATATTTGAGGCCTGATTCTGAAGCTTAGCATATACATATACATACTGACTATGCATGGCATGCGTAAATGAAAGAGCACACCTAAAGTGAATGAAAGCGATCATTATTTGTCCACAAACCTGGGTAAAAGCAGACAATATAAAAAAAGAAAAGATATATATATGCAAGACCTCAATGCCAAACTTGAGTAGCAGTTGGTTTTCTCGACACCAGAGAGATATTTACTACACCCTTGTTCAGTGTATTGTATCTCTAGTACCCAATTATGCAAAATTTATTTTTGGTACTCAGGGCCTTGAAATATTCAAGTGTTAATCGCTGCCAGATAAAGCTGTCTACGAAAATGCGTAAAAACTTCAATTGGTACACATTGGCACAACATCTATTGTGGCCTGGTTTCAGGCACCTGTGCCCAATGCAACAAAAACTCTACACACTTTACAAAACTCTTTTTATCTTTTAAGTTTATATTTCTAAGGTATCTTTTTATTAAAGCAGGGGAACCTACAGGCTCATATTGGAATTTAGCTTTGGCATCTGCTTGATCTTGTTTAATAAAGTTGCATGCCTAGAATATTCAGCAAATCAGATCTTGAAAAGAAGGGGTAATCCCAGTGTGCTACTGGGTTATTCATATTTACAAGGCAAGTCACGTAATCTAACCTAAACTAACCAAATCTACCCTAGTCTAACAATTTTTGGGTTATTTAACTTAACACGAGTTTCTTGTGATAGCACTCATCATGAAAAGATCCAGGATATATTTATGATTAGAGATGAAAGTGACAATCATATTCAACATTATGAGCTTAAATTATTAATCTGGAGTTTTAATTTACCTGTTTTCAAAGATCATGGACTCCTGAACAGCTTGGTGAATCTTCTCCATCTCATCCATAATAGCTTTGTTGCCAATAACAGCTGACTCATAGTCCTTCAGACGGTTAAGCTGATCCTCGAGTACGGAACCCTTAGAATAACACAACTTATAAATATTGCTTACTATATACTGGTAGTTTTATAAAACCCTATA
>JAXCGZ010004348.1:0-37500 GCA_037179515.1 Halocaridina rubra
GAGAGAGAGAGAGAGAGAGAGAGAGAGAGAGAGAGTTTGTATTCATTGAAATACTTAGTCTCTCACAACACACATATTGAACGAGAGAGAGAGAGAGAGAGAGAGAGAGAGAGAGAGAGAGAGAGAGAGAGAGAGAGAGAGAGAGAGAGAGAGAGAGAGTTTGCATTCATAGAAATATTTAGTCTCACAACACACATATTGAACGAGAGAGAGAGAGAGAGAGAGAGAGAGAGAGAGAGAGAGAGAGAGAGAGAGAGAGAGAGAGAGACGATAACTCTTCGAACACGTTGAATACTCGAAGAGTTATCCCCCCCCCCTCTCTCTCTCTCTCTCTCTCTCTCTCTCCTGAAATGCCAATAAATATAGTCTCAAGAGGTGTTATGAATTTTATACCCGATCAAAAAGCGTCATTATTTTATTTCTCTGCTCCTGAACTATTGAGCAGTATTATCGTGTAGTCACCGTGGCTCAGGCGGTAGCGTCCACGACTCTGAGGCGGCAGGTCGAGGTTTCGCGCCCGCCACGGTCTGAGGTTAGCAAGGGCATGCACTCAGGGTAACGATTACATCTGCCAAAACAAGTCCTTCGCAAGAAGGCAACCGTCCTAGCCCATAGTAGAAAAAGGAGTCCTTGACGTAAAACTTTGAATTGAGCAATATTACCAAAATACCGACTGTGACTGTATTTTGAAATTTCGAAGTATAGAAGTTTTCTATTATGAAATAGTTTTAATCCTGTTTTGATATATTGGATAGACTGATAGCCAACATAAATATCCTCTGATGTATGAATATACAGTTAGTATCAGTTTCTTCATCCCTCGTTTTTAATAAGCATCAAAATTCAGAGATATAAATATGAATCTTTAAGATGAAAACCACTATTATCGTAGCGTTCCGGGCCGTAAATATCTTATCGAAGGCTGTGGCGTAAGATGGTTGTAAATTGCTGTGTGCGAGGGAGACATTTATCTAGCCAAGAGACGAGGGAATAACAAAATTTTTTGGGATTTTCTTTGAGGGTGAAGAAATAAATATAGACGGAAGAAAAGAAGGAAAAATGGAAGGGAAATTATATACAAGGATGTAGTAAAATTAAACAAAGGTGATTTAGCCAAAAAAGAAGAAGAAAAAATGGAGGACGCAAATGAAAAAACACGGACAGAATTAGACAATTCCGCATATTCTTAATCATCATACTCCATTTTATTTTTTATTTTTTATATTTTAAAATTTGTCTCCATTTTGATTTACAGAATTTGAAGTAGGCTAAAGAGATACAGTGTAGTTTTTGAGAATGGGAAAGGCCTATGCTTAATAAAAAAAAAGTTTTGTCTCTTTACAAGCATGAGGCTGTAGAGATCATTTTTACGTGTTCAAAATTAAATTGTAAAGCTTATTATACAGTATATGTTCCGGTTTTCCGTCACGGACTCCCTTTTCTACCAAGGGCTAGGACGGTTGCCTCCTTGCGAAGGACTTATTTTAGCAGATGTAATCGTTACCCTGAGTGCATACCCTTGCTAACCTCATGTCGTGTATATGATATTACCAAATTGTAAAACGATCGTTATTTGCAAGAAGTGATATAAAGATTAAGAGAGAGAGAGAGAGAGAGAGAGAGAGAGAGAGAGAGAGAGAGAGAGAGAGAGAGAGAGAGAGAGAGAGAGAGAGAGAATAAAAGATATAACCGCAGCAAGCTACAGGAGTGGGGGAGTATAGAGCGAATGAAAATAAAATACCTAAAGCCGAAAGCGAAAAAGCAGGAAATACCGTAGAATTGGCACCGAGATTTTAGTTTCCAATATAGATGCAGGGGCCCCCAAAGATTTTGACAGCGAAAAGCCATTTTCTCTCTCTCTCTCTCTCTCTCTCTCTCTCTCGCCGTGACTGGAATTGAAGTAAAATTCTTTTTTTTCTTTTTATCTTTTGTTTTTCTCTGACTGTATTTTATTTTAGATCTACCTACAGTATCCAGCTGTATTTATACCTTCAAAAACAATACCATCCAGACTGAAAATAACTCTCTCTCTCTCTCTCTCTCTCTCTCTCTCTCTCTCTCTCTCTTTCTCTCTCGTGAACACAACTCTTCAGCTCACGAATTTTGTTTAAAGAATAACAGTTATATTGTACATTATATGTGTCACAGTTAGTTCAATCTTAATGGGGATGGACATAGATAAGCTGTGGGAAATTGAGGCTTGATGCCCTTCTAATTGCCTCGCGGCGAGACTGAACCTGCGTTATCAGGCTTGTCAGTTATCAACTCACGATCTCAACCATTAGGCTATTTCCCCCCACAAAATGAATTGCTGTATCAGACTTAAATTATAATATATATATATATATATATATATATATATATATATATATATATATTATATATATATATATATATATATATATATATATATATATATATATGTAGAACGATGCATATAGGAAAATAATGAATATGATATTAACACATACTTCCTAATGGAAATATATATATATATATATATATATATATATATATATATATATATATATATATATATATATATATATATATATATATATATATATATATATATATATATATATATATATATATATATATATATATAGGTAGTCTGCCAAAACAAGTCCTTCGCAAGAAGGCAACCGTCCTAGCCCTTGGTTGATAAGGGAGTCCGTGACGTAAAACCGGAACAGAATATATATATATATATATATATATATATATATATATATATATATATATATATATATATATATATATATATATATATATATATTTAACTAATAAGGGTCAGCATTTTACCTCAGGGGGACGTTACGAGGCCCATTCAATCTTAATCCCCCTGCTCTGACATTTCTTTGTGCTATTACAAAATCTACATGATTTCAGAATTATTTTGTAATTGTTCTAATTTTAGATATTAAATATCTTGCAATTTTTCTAGATCTATGAAGACACGTAAATATCTTAACCTGAAATATAAATTTATTTATTTTTTGCAATGGTACATTAATTTTGGATTTGGCAACAGTGATATGTGCTCTTGAAAGATTCTCTGAGTAATTTGACGTCAGGTATTTTTCATATATCCTCTCATGCTTTATTTTGGTGTTAATATAGAATTTAGATTTAGATTATGTGATTGTTCTTGAATATATTTCTTAATTGTCAAAACTATAAATGATAATTGGGGAAATAAACGTGTTTAGGCAGATTGTGATCAACCGGTAGCGTCCGTTACTCTGAGGCGCAGGTCAAGGGTTCGCGCCCCGTCACGGTCTGAGGTTAGCAAGGGCATGCACTCAGGGTAACGATTACATCTGCCAAAACAAGTCCTTCGTAAGAAGGCAACCGTCCTAGCCCTTGGTTGAAAAGGGAGTCCGTGACGTAAAAACCGGAAGAAGAAGTGGTTGCTAAGCTACCAGATTCTTATAACCAAATCACTGAATTATTGCAATTTTTCATAATTCCTGCTTTTTTTCTCTTTTACTATGATTTTTTTTTTAGATTCTCCACCCATGGATGGGTGGAACGGGTCATGGAGGACCCATAGGGCAATCATCAGCCGGCACAGGCCCCAACCCCCTGCTGTGGTGCCCATCCACAGCAGTAACCTCCCCAGTAAACAGCTTAAACTCTCTTGCCTGGACGAGGCGCGATACTATGAATGTATAATCACTTTTAGGTGTTGAATATGCTTTCTACACTTTCTATAGTAGTTGCAGTAGGCAAATTATGGTAGACTAATTCAAGTGCGACCTGAGTGAATCCAGGTAAAAAGTCAGAAAAAGTCTCAGGAGAAATGTCTAACTTAACCTAATCTAATCCAACCTAACGTAGGAATTTTTACCTGTGAATTTTTTTTCCTGAGACTGTATTACCGTCCACGACTTAAAGTGTGCAGTCTACCTCATTACCAGAAACCTTATTCCTTAGCTCCAAACGAGGTTGAAGGATTGCGTCTCGTCCCGGCAAGAGTTTAAGCAGTTAACTGGGGAGGACACTGCTGTGGCTGGGCAACACAGTGGGGGGTTGGGGCCTGTGCCGGCTGGCGACCGCCAATGGGGTCCTCCATGACCCATTCCACCCATCCGTGGGTGGAGAATATAAACCAAAAAAATTAGCTCCAAAGTATCTGTGTCCATTCGTGAAGTACTCAAGCAATTTATAGGTCAATGTATACTTTCAAGTTACCATTTAGTCTTTTTCTTTCTACTCTGGATTGTGAAGGTAACATTACCTATTTCTATGTTAAGTATAGCATACCAGTCAGCGCTAGTCCCATTTGCTCGTTTTGTATTCCTAATGGATAAGGGACAATTTTTCTTCTCAAACTTTGCTTCTGCAATTTTGTAAGGGACTTTTTGCTTCTCAAACTTTGCTTCTGCAATTTTGTAAGGGACTATTTTGCTTCTCAAACTTTGCTTCTGCAATTTTGTAAGCTGAACTCTTAAAATTTTTTTTTATAACAATATGAATGCTTTGAAAATCTGCATTAAACTAAGAATGCCTTTAAATTCCACATTTCACTATTTTTTTTTTTAAATTACATAAACAACAGTCCTAGAAATAACAGTTACAGAAATTAAGGTAGTTTTGACCTAAACTTTTTATGTTGTTGATTTTTGCCATATTATATGTCACTATTTCTCCCTATTCCAATGGCAGTGGACAGAGACAGGTTGGAGCTTTGAAATTTGGTGATATATGATCTGTATCTCTTCCAACTCTGAAATACAGCAATATGTTCAGAAATTGGTGATAGACTTATTCCAATGACCTCAATCAATCTATATGTATATAAGAATAAGGACATTTTATATGATGTATTTACAGAGGCACAACGGATGTCAATGCAAATTAAGCTGAGTGCAAACTGGAAATTTACTTTGTTAATAGCTGTATGGTGGGGATCTTTTGTTGGTTAGGAGGTTGGGGAGCACCCTAGCGAGAATGGAAATCGTTTGGGTTACAGTGCCAGTTATTAATATGATAATGATGACTTTTTGTAAAGAGAAATGACCGTGGTATTGTATAATATCTTCAAGTGACTGTATGTGCTCTGACTTAGCCACCTCCCTTACAAGGACATTGCAGCATTTGTATATGGTCTTAAATTAACAGTGTTGATGATGGAATAAATAACTAGGTTAACAATATCATGATATAGTCTAAAAAAGGGTTGCAATTCCCCTTTTGAGAGGACAGTCTCTGTTCAAAGTATAGTACAGACCTTTTTACCATTGTTTCACCCGATGCTTACACATTCATATTCTTTTCACAAACTGGTTACCAGTATCCTCCCTTTTACTTTCATTTGTTCCATTAATATGTACATTCAGAGACCCAATTAAAATTATTTTGGTTTGGGATTTTTTACCAAAACCCATTCTACTTGCGAGACTACTATTTTCTAGTTCTGGGCAAACAGACCAGGTATATGAGTACACCGGCATTTGTGCAAGATCAATGCTGACAAAATTCTTAGATGAGATCTTTCTCAAGAATGGAATATGCAGCTATGATAGTCTGATAGCATAGTACTCAGCAGAGCAATATACTACAGACTGTGAGGACTTGGAGTGGCACCGTCTGTGGCATAGGTTCACCCTCTGGAGCCACAAATTAGAAGCCAAACAACTCAGATAAGTTGCAACAAAAGAAGCCAAGTTGCCATAACCAACCCTAGCCTATGACAATTTGGAAAAGCAGCTTAGGAAGCAACAACAATTTAGATTGTGATATTTAAAATTATTTCACTTCTCAGTATAAAAACTAGTATAAAAATACGACTGTAAGGATGAATATTTTTTAGTTAAATTCTACATTATTTAACTATTCAAAGTAATGTTAACTGCAGCCAGGGCATCAATAACCCACTGTGGATAAGCCTGGTCTCTATAATATGTTTCCATGAAGTCTTGTACAAATTCAACAAATCGACCCTCTTTGATACTCTCACGTATATTGCGCATTAACCGCATCTGAAAAGGTCAAAATGTGTAAGCATACCCAAATATAACTTATGCTGTACAGTAACTATATCAGGAATGGTAGTAATATATTTTGCAAAGTGTATATTTCTCCTTGTGAGTAAAATAATAAACTCTCCCTCTAGCATGCTAGTCTACTATGCAACATATTCAGAGAAAAAAAAAATACAAAAATAAAAAATATATATATATATATATATATATATATATATATATATATATATATATATATATATATATATATATATATATATATATATATATATATATATAATATATATATATATATATATATATGATTAACAAACACTGCTATAGAGCATGGTGCCAATGGACGTCCTTGATGACGGATATATCCTGCACGTAATGATGTTTAGCCATTATGAAAATTACAGTGAGGATATTAAGTCAAAATGAATTGCCTAAAGAACCTCTCCCAGCTAGGGAAAATGCTCAGGAAAGTTGAGGAAGCTGATGACTGCAGCCTTGTAGTAACATTCCTACCATCTTGGCTTCAGTATGAAGTCATAGGAGCATTCCCCATACATTCACTTATGTCTACTACTGTCTTATAGGCAATACAAGCATTTTTTTACATTACAGTCAAGGATGTATACTCGAATGGATGTTGGTTATAAGGCTGTTAGGTGATACAAGAATATACAGTATATGCAACCATACTTTGCTTAATGTTCTTTTGCCTATTGTCCATTCACATATAAATGTCACTTTAAAGTAAAAAAAATCCTTATTGCCTAAAGAGATACAGCAGACATAAGTGCATGTAAAGGAAACGTTCCTCTGACTGAGCACCTAAGCTACTGTGTCATAGATGGGCTGTGTTGCTGTGCATAATGACACTAGACTGTGTGCTAAAGCTGGTGTAGCAAAACTGGGTCACAGTAACAAGGCAATGATAATCTCCAAATGCTTGCCAAAGCCAGGTTGTCAGAACTGGGCTGAATATGCAGCTGTTGCAGACCCTCTCAAGCACAGCTATGGCAGAGTTGTTAAAACTGGGGCATAATAGGAGTAAATGCTTCTACCAGGAGAAGCTCTGACTTACAGAAGATTAAAGATATGAAAAAGGTATAATTTATTGGTGCAAAGCATTTTACAATCTACCCTGACAAAATCAAGGATTAAAATCGTACTCTAATCATGAGTACAGAGTAAAGCAGAAAAGTCTATGGCATGGTTCTGGAATTTATATATTCTGTGCAAATTTGTCACTATAAGTAAATATTTATGATTAGGGATAGAGGTTAAGTTTCTGTTTTTTCTTATTTTGTAGTTTTCTTTTTATTAGTTGTAGCTACTACATTGAACTTGGCAGGCAAAGGCAATATGTACAGGAAAATATGACATATTTATTTTTATATGAAATACTTTGCATAGATATTCAGGATCCAATTCAGAAATAGTTAGAAATTTCTTATTCTTACATATTTAAAAGAATTTCAAAACAAAATGATTCTCAAGCTTGAATGATAGTATATAAGAATTTCACTATAACCACTTCAGTTTAATGCCTTTGAAAAATCTCTTCACAAAACATATCTGAGTGGCCAAGACTACCTCCTAATATCGAAACTTTCAATGTATCCACATCCTCAATTGCAATTAGCAGTTCTTTTGAAAGATTTTGCACTTTCTTTGCCATAGTTTAAGCTTTGGGAAGAGCAAAACAAATTTCTGCAGTATTTTCATCATACCCAAAAGGAGAAGGGGGAATATATTGGGGATCTCTCACCTAATATGCAATATTATATATGGGGAAAATATGGGGAATCTCTCACCTGGTATGCAATATTATATATGGGAAAGATATGGGGAATCTCTCACCAGGTGTGAAATATTATATATGAGGAATGTCTCACCAAGTATGCAATACTATACATGCAGAAGACATCTGGAAAATCTCACCTAGTATGCAACATAATATATGGGGAAGATTTGAGGAATCTCTCACCTGGTATGCAATATTATGTATGGAGAGCAGATGACAAGCCACAGTTTCTTTTGTGACTATCGTGTTAAGATATGATCGTGTGTAGTTCTGACATGTAGTACAATCACATTTATCATCAATTGGCTGAAAATCGTTTGCAAACTCTCTAGCTTTGAGATTTATTTGGCCATTATCAACAAGAGCACAACCAAACCTCTGAAAAAAGAAAAATGAATACTGTAATACCACACCTTATGTCATTTTGACTAACATTAGTTTGTTTTATGTTGATTTTGGTAAACAATAATAATAAAGAATAAAATTTTGCAAAAGGAAAATATACAACATAGTAAGACCCATAAAGTAAAAAAATAAATCATCTAACATCAATGAAAATAACATATAAATCATTAAAAAGCTTGAAAGTTTTTTAAAATATCATGTACTATACATTTATTTACATGATGTGTATAGGATTATCTTTTTCCTCAAACTTCCACCTCAGGCCCATCAAGCACAAATACATTGGTTAGATATTTTTCTTATTTTTACATTAGCATCAATTAAAATCAATATAAATGATAAATAAGAAAAATCATGCAGTACTAACAGCAGTTCTGGTTGGAAATACACAATCAAACATATCAACTCCTAAAGCACAACACACCACAAGATCGACTGCAAATCCTACGCCCATGCAATATCGAGGTTTGTTTTTGGGGAGGTGGTTGGTACACAGATGAACAACAGGCCAAAATTTGTCTTTTTCCTCTCCACCACTGTAAAAACGAAAAATTATTAAGAATTGACTGTATTTTAGGAATTCATATTTGTAATCACGTTATGTTGCTTGCCGTTTTATATATCACTATGAATACCCATTATAGGGGTGAGCACAGAGAGTTTGGTGTTGGGGAACTGAAGCTGGATGCCTCTCCTAACGTCATGTGCTTAGCTCAATCTCGGGTCTCTCACTTCTCAAGTAAAGTGCTTTAACCACTGTGCTACTGTAGTCTCCTTTTGTAATCAATTTATTTTTATATGAAAATGGCAACGAATAAAAAATTGACAGGACAGGGGGTCCCCGTAGAACGCCATTTTGATTTTATGTCAGAGGCCAAAAAATAATAAATAAATTATTGATAAATTAATTTCTCGACCCACCTGACTGTTTGGTAAATTCAAACCGCATGCACAGAACATTTTGTGAGTGCAGCGGACGAATACACAGCTAGCAGCACAGCTGTATTCATATTTATCAAGTTAATGGCATTATTTATTTATCTGTTTATATATTTGGTTATACTGAAGGAATATATTGAATTTAAAAAATCAATACCAAACACAGCCGTAAATACGATTTTATTAAAAAAACACACAGATACTCAGATAGCAACACAGCTGTATTTGTATTTATCAAGTTAATGACTTTATTTAGTTATATGTTTGTGTATTGGTTATACTGAAGGATTATATTGAATAAAATATTACCAAACACATAGCCATAACTACGATTTTATGCAAAAAAGTTTGTTGAGCATCATGTAAGAATACGGTGTCACACGGCGTTAGGAGAAGAAAAAGAACCACAGCTTCTTCTTCTTCTAATGCCACGTGACGCCGTATTCTTACAGAAAATCGTATTTATGGCCGAGTGTTTGGTACTTTTTTTTTCAATATAACCAATACATAAACATATAAATAATAAAGCCATTAACTAGATAAATACCAATAAAACTGTGTTGCTAGCTGTGCATGTGTGTGTATTTCAAATAAAATCGTATTTCCAGCTATGTGTTTGGTATTTATTTATTAAATTCAATATAATACTTCAATATAACCAAATATATAAACAAATACATAAATAAAGTCATTAACTTGATAAATATGAATACAGCTGTGCTGATAGCTGTTCCGGGAACCACCGCAATAAACGAGGGAGACTGTATACCTATAATGACATTATCTCAAAGATATAGAGGTTTGATTTACGACCAATTTGTCTAACGACAGACAATTGGAATAGATTGCTGTGTAAAGTCAATGTCAACTTTACACTCTATGCCACCTAGGTCCCCCAAGATCCTTTCAGTAGCCTGCTGTGACACACAGCATATATAACTGCAATATGTTGCTCAAAAACCGCATCTGAAATTCTTTTTTCTTCATCACTAGTAACATCTTAGTTGCTTTCTACATCAAAAAGGCAATACAATACATTAGTCACCTTATTTGACAAGCATTCGAGCCTATATATATAATGACAGTGAAAACAGAGAGCATAGAGCTATTAATCACTGCTACCTATAGCAACATCACCGTATTTCAACATTAAAAATATAAAATATAATCAAATTATCCAACACCATTAAAAATTATTTAGGGCTCCACGTACATCAGAGTTTCACTCCTGGAATGTGAGGTAACCCGAATTTCAGTGTACATTGGAACACACCTAAATATGCACCTATGCTAATGTAGATATAAAATTTCTCCCATTTCTATAATTTTCACTATCTCTAATTTCATTTCCATGGCGATGGCTTTCCTTTTCTTCGAAGCACTGCCATCAGAAGATTCTGTTATACGCTCTGGGACATAATACATTCCAAAAATTATCAAAAATGAGGCAAATTAATTTATGGGAAATGCGTTGTAACCACGACACACCATAAACCAAGGATCCCCTGTACTTATTAATATTAACACTAAGAGCGATACATTAAACTGGGTGTCATTTTACATACCAATATTGAAACTTTAATATAATGTTTATTGTAGATTTACCTCAACCCTCCAATTGCATAGCCAGGAGCATTCCTTGCTGTTAGTTCCTCTAAAGAGATTTTCCTGAGGTCAGGGAAGAGACCTCCTTGAATAATGGGGAACAAATTCTGCATATCAGGATTTTTGTTGGCCTTCATACAGCGATCAAGCCAACGTGTTGTTCTGACATAGAAAAAAAAAATGTCATTGAAAAGGAAGGTTCATTATATAAGACTGGCTTCAAGCCCAGACAGAAAAAAAAAATATCAAGGCAAAGAGAAATTTTATTTATTTAAGACTGGTCTTCAGCTCAGACACTAAAAATGACCAAAAAGTTGATACTGAAAAGTTCTGATTTTTAAGAATTTTATAGCTTGTACATATTTTTTTGACCTCTTTGTAATAAACAAAATATATGATTCATAAAAATATTTCATATACATATAATTGAATATACATGTAATTTCAAATTATTATTTATTTCGAGGATATTCTGTAGCGAGGAAGAGAAGAAAACTAAATTTGATCCCGCTAAGCCAAAATCTGCAGCAGGAAGAAGAAAAATCCAGCATTTTGAAGAATATTGAACAGCTCAGAGCTTTAATGTGAAGTCCAAAAGAAATTTAAGATATACATACAAACAAATATGCATAGTGGCTGAAAACCCCCTAGTATGAGGGATGACCGACTCGAAGTATGCATAAACCAGAACCTAATACTGTTATATCACAACTGCTCAGTTTAGATTCTTGGGCAATCCCTAAGCTATACGCAAAGCCAAACCAGCAAGAATCTGGAATAACTTCTTAAATTGTATCTACTGAGTGTTCACACTCCTTGACATAATATATAAAGTCATGGATAGCTAAGATGAGCAAAGACACATCATCATCAATATTTATTTATTATTTTGAAAGGAAGTAACATATCTACTATCCAAATTACTGCAAAACCTCATATATGTAATAGTTCTGAGTTACTAAAACTAGCTGATACAAGCAAATTTATGTAACATCACCATGTCAAAATAAAAAAAAAAATTACAGATGGATCTCCTTCCTAATGCCCCGCAGTGGGATCGAATAAAAATTCGTCAATTCCTGAGTTCATCGCTCTAACCACTGAGCTACAGCGGTTCCCATGTAAGGATATAAAAAATTCCTGACTCATATTAAATATGAATATAGGGAACAGTGTTCTTGAAAGAGGCTTATATGCTAATTATAAACAGCGCAGACACACATTTTCCAAAGGTGTTTTAGGTTAATAACATATCTTTTTCAGCTCATATCTTTACAGAGAAAAGCTGTTGAGAGTTATTGAAAGCGTAATTGGGAAAGGAATCTACTGCGAAGGAAAAATGAATAAATTAATGCTAATTTATTTGATATTTTTTAACTTTTAAGGTACTTTTAAAGTAAGTTGATCAATGTTTCCTAATTAACATGCTCTGTTCTTTTACTTTATTCTTTAGTACAGTAAGCAATTTATGAAGTGATTGAGCATAAGAAAAAGACTGTTTGCCTTACTTAATACATGATATATTAGCAATACATTTCTTACCAGATAGACTGCTTGAAAATATAGTGATGCATGATAGATGGATATATGGTGCAATACTAAATGAAATACAAACTAAAATATGCATTTAATAGGATGCATGGATTGAATACACATATCATTCTATGAATTACCAGTATATTTACTAGAGGATGGCCATATGTACAGAACATTCAACGCATCACCTTGATATGTACGACATTAGAATGACTTTACATATAATTCCTGGAAGGGAAGACCAGGTGATGATGTTTGAATGCTGTCAGTTTGGCAGCATCTGCTTTGATAAGATAAGTTAGCTTAGCTTTTTAAAACATAATCTTCTTGGCACCAGAAACTTGTTGCATGTAGGGTGTTGCCAAAATGGATTTAAAGGTAAAGGTTGTTTAGCCCCAATCAGCCAGTACCAATATGGTTGTGTCAAAATGTACCAAACTCCCATAATTCTATGGATCAGCAAACATATTTTATACTAGATAGATGAACAGATGGCACATGCAACTAATCACAGTAAACATACCTATAAGTGGCTATCTTGAAACGTTCATACTCCTTTTCACGAACGTCAACAACATCGTCAAGCTGCATCATGATATCGCCTCCAATCGCATTCTGAATCTCGATGCTCTCTTCTGGTGTTAACATACATTCTGATCCTGAACAAGGATGAGAAAGTAGGCACAGATCAGGAGGAGAGAAATACAAGTGAATCAGAATCTAGTAGGGGAAAAAAAAAAAAAGAGAATTTTGCTATAATTATTTACAAAAACAAATATTTAATATATATTTCAGGTTATACAATGAAAATAATTTGTCCTTTTCAGTTCTAGAAATGATAGCAAGATGTCTACAGCTTCACTTGCAGTGATAGTGAACTATTACATTCACTGTATTTTACAGTGAAAGAGAATTTTTACTTTTCAGGCTTTTTCATAAAGAGAGTAAATCGCTATTCAAGATATTTCATTACAGGGACAACCGATGTTTTCCTATAATGACATTGAGTTGTTACTCTCCAAGTTTTCCAATAATAATAATAATTAGAAAAATGTTCTAACATATAATCCTATTCCCATCCATAGAGAATACACTTAACATCAAAATTTCCTTACCGTCATAAGGAGATCGGAACTTGACTCCCTCTTCAGTAATCTCGGCCAGTTCAAGAAGGGACACCATTTGAAATCCTCCAGAATCTGTTAAAATTGCTCTGTCCCATTGCATGAAATTATGAAGACTTTGAAATTTATTCAGCAGGTCTTTACCCTGTAGAAAATGTAAAAGCAATAAGATGACACATTCGATAAAATATCTTGTTGTTCTCGTCCATTTTATGTATGGTTATTAATACCAATTCGAATGAGGGTGAACATAGACAAACTGAAGCAGAGGAATTAAGTCTGGCTGCCCTTCCTAACGTCCTATGATGGGCTTGAATGCAGGTTTGTCACTTCTTGAGTCAAGTGCTCTAACCAATGTGCTATAGCGATCCCTACACAATCGACAAAAGAAACTTTATATTTTTTTCCTTTTCTGGGCATCAATTTCTGCACAAGTAATAAACTCTAAAGGATTACATGTAATGATATAATAATTATTATGAATACAGAGCTATAAGCACTGTTTTGTTGATTTAGCACTTCAGTTTGATCATGTTTAAGAGTTTTATGAATTTAAATGAGATTACACATATTTGAAAAAGTAACTTAGAAATTAATTCACATAAATATGGTATTTACTGGCTTAGATGCAAATAACAGATACAACAGAGAAGCATCATGGTAATGTAATGCATTTCAATTCCATGATGAAATGGTAACTTCATTAACCCCTTTAGGGAGGATAACATCATTTTGCTATCAAGGGGGGATGTATTCCATATACTGCCTGGCCTTTGAGGGTTAAGAAATCTCAATATGCAATAGTGATATAATTTCTTAGCCACTACAATCTCAGACACTAATTAATGACGAGCTTTGAAATGTTATCAGCTACCCTGCTGATAGGCTCATAAAATGCAACAAAACCCAAGTAATGAGTTTTTTTTTAAACCAATCTGCTACCTAAAACAGTGGTGGGCATACTTTATAAGTCTGGGTGCCAAAATCAGCCAAATCTTTGATACAAAATTTTTTCACGTGCCAACAGAAATTTTTGGGAAAATATTATTTGGTGTCTTTTTAATTATTGGGAGGACCTTTTCATAAAAAATTACACCAAAGTGGGAAAATAGGAAAATTTTGTCAGAGTGGACCTTTTATTTATTGACCATCAGTGAGATTTTTGCTGCTGATCACTGATGATAGGTATTTTATATGAGGTTTATATTTTGTAACCTTGCGAGATATGCATGCCCTACTTGTTTCACCCAAAAGGCTACTCCTATTACGAGACATTATAAAGTTCATCACAGAGGACAAAGATTCACAAGAATGTGTGGAAGAGAAAATGGTGAGTAATGCTGTTGCAAGGTTTTTTAAACAGACAAAATTTTCAAGGATAGTATTCCAAGTCCTTAATACCTCGTTCTCCACATTTCTCTCTGTTACACCCCTTTCCAATCGATCCTTTTCAATATTTTCCAAGTTGGCTCTAGGGCAATAAAATTTTGCTTCCAAATTGAGCTACTTTGAGAATTTCAAAACCATCCATGTCTATCCATGAAAATAACTGCAAATTTAGTTCATCCAGTCTTATTCTGTCTGGAAACTTAACGAATTTTGCAGTCTCTTCTAATTCTCTGAACCTAGCAAATCATGTAGAGAACTGCTCAACTGTCCACTCAATGATGTTTAAAAATGGGTTTTGGAGACATTGATGATCTGTTATGTCATCCTTTGGAGGATCACTGATGAATCTCTTTAGGTATGGAAAATATTTAAATTTCCCAGTCTACATCCCTTTTAAAAACTTCTGATTTCATTTCAAATGCCTTACCTGAGCTTAGTAATTTAATGTTCAAGTTATTTAAATGTTCACAAAAATCTGCAAAAAACATCAATTTACAACACTCGATGTCAGACATATCTTTATAAGACACTTGTTGATCAATCAGAAAGAGATTTATTTCATCCATGCATTCAATTAATTGTTTGAGAACAAAACTTCGACTAAGTAAACGAACATTGTTGTACATTGTTAGACCATTGTAAACCGAAGCCACCGCATTCAATAAATTCTAAAATTGTCCTTAATTAAAAGCACGTGCAAAAATGTAATGAACAACCTCGGTGACTGTCTTGGTGACTTATTGAAGTTTCTTTAGACCAGCTTTTGCACATAAAACCTCTCATGCATGATGCAATGAAAACCTATCAGTGGATGACCAACATGTTTTGCAAACTGATTTACAAATCTGCATTCTTACCAATCATGCTAGGTGCACCATCTGTTGTGACATATATTACTATTGAAATGTCAATTTGTCGAGTAGACAATTCATTCAAAAGTGTTTTACATATTTCCACCCCTGCGGTACGCTCGGGTAACGTTACAAGGTGAATCATCTCTTTACATACTTCGTTAACCCTACAAAATCGAGAAAAATTGGCGTCTAGTTGATGATGCAATGTCTGTGCTTTCATTGACACAAATAGAGAAAATTTTACATGTAGCCATAGAATCCTATCCTTAACTGTTTTTATGCTCACAGATAAATCTTTAATGTGCTGAATAATGTTTTCCTTTTTTGAAAGGTTGTTAAAAAGAAAAGGAGCACAATCCAGCCATGCTTCTCTAATATACTCCCCATCAAAGAGCAGCTTTCCATGTTGGGCAATAACTTTTGAAACTTCAAAACTAGCAGCAACCAAGTTGGAAATTGGCAAACCCGAAATAAATTTCATCAAAGGATCAGACTGTGTTTTCGTATTCTTCAGTTCATGAGATATTGATTCTCTTTGTTCCTGCTCAGTTTTATTGCTTAAGTTTTTATGAAGAGTTTCAAAATGTCTCTTCACTGAAGTAGTCCTGAAAACAACTGATTCTGAACAGAAAATGCATAATGTTTTATAATCTTTCTTAATCATGCAAAATTTTCTAGTCAAGTATTCTTTAAATATCTCTAACATCCTCTTCACTTGAATGATATCGTTTCTTGGTTGGTGGTCGTAACATTCTGTACAGGGCAGAAAGCAATATATATATGAAGAGAAAAAAGGAGGAAGAGAAAAGAAGTCAAAGGGTAATACTGTACAGAGAAAGGAAAAAAGTAAATCATAACTGAATGACCAATATTAAACAGAGACTTAGGGACAAGGCCAAAAATTATAATTTGAAGTCAGACAATCTCTTCAGTATCACTTTCAGTATACACTTACCAAGGTCTATGAAACTCGGCTTGTGATTAAGTAAACCAAAAATGAATAAAATTATAAGCCTACATACACAATGCCAATCAAAGATAAAGGCATACATGTCACCTGATCATGTGCAGATAACATTTCATAATCCTAAATAATGATAATACATTTCACAAACTATAACAATAACTTCTGTTTATGGCACTTATACTGAAAAACAGGCTGATAATCAGAGAGTTAAAACAGATAACTATAAACTATCATATTTAATATTCATATTTTCCTTATATTTAAATCTGATTCTCACATACAGTAACCTCATGGTTTACGTGAGCTTAAACTACACAAATTTGGATTAGCGTGTCTACAAAATAATAGTAAAAAAAATTTAAATACCGTTTAATGCAAGCTACAAAAAACGAGGTGCTGAGTGGAAGAAAAATGGACCAATTGACTACAATTCAGAGCGTGTGCCTTTGTTTGCAGTGTGCTCAGTCAGCACCCTCTACAAAATGGGATGTTCACCCTTATTGGAGTGATTTTCCACACAAGTCATTTTTATACTAGTACAACAATGACTTATGCCTACCCACCCATGCACCCCACCACCCACCTCCTCATCCACCACTGTATATAGAGTGAGTTAATTTGTTAATTTTTTTTTATCTGTATATCTTTAATAGTCCACTTGTTTATTTTTAGCTTACTTACATACATATTTCAGCTTGGTTATGTACTTTATGTGTTTTACTTAGCTTTTTTCTTTGGTACAGTGTGTTTATACACGCTTGTGGAATGTATCTATGTATATTGACATTAATCCTTATGGAAATAGACTATTTGAATTACACAAAATTTGAAGTACATGAGCATTTTGAGAACCTATCCTCACGTTAATTGGAGAGGTGATAGTAGCTGAACTTGGATTTTGCTTACCGATAAATTCTCTGTGAAACTAGAGAAACATATGGTAAATTAGTCACGCCATGTCCGCCTGCCTGTTGAATGATGTAAATACTGAACGGGAAAAGAACGGGACTGAGGAATATTGAGACAAATGGGTCCCCTCCCTACACCTAGGGCCCCCACCACTGCCCAGTACAGCAAGCAGTTACCAATTGCCATATGAAAAAGTTGGAGATTTATTAATTATATATTTAAGGCGAGCTCTGGGCTTCGCTTCGTTGCCGGAAAAAGTCGTTAGTGTGCCATGTTTGGCATGCATGCCAAGGGTTGCCCACCCCTGCCCAATAAGCTAAATATAGCTTAGAGAAAAACATACTTAAATGAGTAAAATAAACTTACTAAGAAAACTTACCGGACGAGTGCCCAAATGATAAGTATTTCCAAGAATGATCTGAGCGTTAGCCTCTTTTACTTGTTCTGGAAGAAGACCTTTCATTGTGCCCTATGAAAAATATAATCACCAAAGTAGTCTTTTTTTTCATTCTAAGATCTTGGAATTATTACCTAACTTGAAAGTGGTCTTTAGACATGGAAAAAGAAGTTGATGCAAAATTATTTCTATATAGTTTACAAAGTTCTTGCAAAATAATCTATATTTAGTGTATTAAGATGATGTACAAATATGGCCACTTGGAAATGACAATTTTAAGTCATGTGAGTGTTCAGTGCATAATAAATATAGCTAGAAGAAAGTCATTTCTCTTTCCTCAGCGGCCACCTTTTATTAAGAAACAAAAGTGCATTGAAATGCACTTAAAATACATATCAGCAAGCTGGAGGAGCTGGAACAAGCTATAATACTGATGCCAGAAATACTAAATATAATTTAAAAGTAAAGGCTGAAGGAATTAGATTGACCACCACCTGAAGACAAGCATATTGGGATATGATAGCAATTTCCAAGTTCTCTAGTGGCTTTACTTTATGTATTTTTCGTGCCCAGGCCTGATAAAGGCCGTTTTATAAAATAATCCGCGATGCACTGAATTCGCGATATAGCGAGGGAATACTGTATATACAGTGTTCGCCCCATACCGCGGTAGTTCGGTTCCGGGACCCGGCGTGAACCAGAAAATCCGCGGAGTAGGATCAGCCTATATGTACATAGATATTTTAATATATTTTTACGTTTACACTGTATAAACCCTCCCTGTACTGTTAAAAAAACACCCTTTACATTATAAATAACAGCAAGCAACGTAATTTTTTATGAAAGTGATAGGAAAACTTACCGTGAATGAGGTGATGATGACTTGACATACATAGGCACAGCATTTTACAAAAATTTTTACGTTTACGTATAATAGCAGCCGACATCCACAAACTCTTTTCCTTCTTTCAACGTATCTAAGAGTTTCACTTTATCTACAATGGTTAACATATTCCTTTGCCGCTTAGGCTCACTACAAGAAGCCTTAGAAGATGAAGGATGTTTGGGAGGCATTGCAAAGGTTAAAATATGCGAGTAAAAAAATCACAAGCAAAACATATTAATAATAATAAGCCCAACGTGAATGGCGCACACGAGTGATGCGAGACAATGGAAGATGGTGGAGGCCTTTGTCTGAAACGCTGATAGCGGTATCGTATTTTACATGTTGCAATACTGTTAGTATTTATGTTTGTTACTATTTTTTACTGCTTTATTATTCTTAGGATAATAAATACGTTGTTTTTATCAATAAAATCATGAAACTACTGGAAATATAAATATATATGCTAGCTCACGTAGCTACGACCCCAATACATTGTACGCTATCGAACACAAGCAAAACGTTTAATAAGCACAACGTGAACGGTGCACACGTGAGTTAGACTGAACGAATCTTTGTCTGAAATGCTGATAGCGGTATTGTAATTTACATGTTGCAATACTGTTAGTATTTATGTTTTTTACTGTTTTATTATTCTTAGGCTAATAAATACTTTTTTTATCAATAAAATCATGAAACTACTGGAAATATAATATATGCTAGCTCACGTAGCTGCGACCCCAATACATTGTACGCTATCGAACACTATTTCGCATGATGCAATAATGTGAGTTATACTGTGCGTACGTATATCATTCAGTTATTAGTACAATGTATATTAATTTAAAATTCATTTACTTATTTGATGATTGTACAAAATCTATTATATTTATTCAATGTAATTTGGACCAAATATTCCTATTGTAAAGATGATACTGTAATTTTCAAAAGAGGTGGTCAATAAACGTATCTATCTATCTATCTAAATTTATGTTTTTTACTATTTTTTACTGTTTTATTATTCATAGGCTGGGAAATAAATAATTTTTATCAATTAGATAATGAAATATGTTTTTTTTTTCAATAAAAAAAATTTAAATACTGAGAATTTTTTTTTTTTATATTTTAATATTTTTGCATATACCCATAAAATAAAATAATAATTTATAAAAAAAAAAAAAACACGATACAGTGAGAACGCGAACCAAGAAACGCGAATAACCGGGGGAGCACTGTATATATATATATATATATATATATATATATATATATATATATATATATATACACAGTGTTACCCCGGTTATTCGCGCTTCTTGGTTCGCGTTCTCACTCTATCGCGGTTTTTTTTTGGATAAATTATTATGTTATTTTATGGGTATACGCAAAAATATTAAAATATTGAAAAAAAATATTATCAGTATTTTCATTTTTTTATTGAAATTTACGTTGCGTGCTGTTATTTATAATGTAAAGGGTGTTTTTTTAACAGTGCAGGGAGGGTTTATACAGTTCGTAAACGAAAAAATATTTGTAAATGATTATGTGTGTCAGGTCATCATCACCTCATTCATCGTAATTTTATCTATCACTTTCATAAAAATATACGTTGCTTGCTGTTATTTATAATGTAAAGGGTGTTTTTTTAACAGTGCAGGGAGGGTTTATACAGTGTAAACATAAAAATATATTAAAATATCTATGTACATATAGGCGGATCCTACTTCGCGGATTTCCTGGTTCGCGCCGGGTCCCGGAACCGAACTACCGCAATAAGTGAGGCAACACTGTATATATATATATATATATATATATATATATATATATATATATATATATATATATATATATATATATATATATATATATATATATATATATATATATATATATATATATATATATATATATATATATATATGCACAGATGCTCCCCTACTTACAAACAACCAAGTTACAAACATTCACAGATACAAACAAAGACCTCCCCATTATCTACCCATGTATTAATGTATGTATTACTGTAATATATATATATATATATATATATATATATATATATATATATATATATATATATATATATATATATATATATATATATATATATATATATATATATATATATACATATATATATATATATATATATATATATATATATATATATATATATATATATATATATATATATATATATATATATATATATATATATATATATATATATATATATATATATATATATATATATCAACAGAGAGGAAGGAAATAAAATTTCAATAAAGAGATGTAAACCAATTCTCCTAATGTCTTTACACTGCAGAATAAATCAATCTTAAAATACATTCCTTACCTGAGTCCCCACTGGCATAAACATAGGGAGTTCAACCGTATAATGAGGTAATTTCATAATACTCGTTCGAGCTTTTGATATACTGCATTCAGCCAATATTTTGAAAGTCAGTGCAGGGCTTGAACTGCTGCTGGTAATAACTGATGATGCACCAGAGGCCAATGAAGTAGTAGTTGCCATTATCTAGTCAGATCACACAGGAAAAAGAATTTGAAGTTTTAACTAATAATGTAGACAGCGACGCATAATACACTACACAAAGAAAATCTTATCATGTTCTATTGAACTGGCATGTAATGTCCCATATAATAAATACTGTTATAGTGAATGGTAAGCATTATCCTATTAATATATGGGCTTTGGTATATATCATCCACTCAGGTATATATGTGTGTCAAGCTACAACTATCACACAGGCACATTTCTACGTTTTGTTGGAGAACGTGCTGTTGCGCAACATCATGTTGCCCAAAACCCATATTTTTGCCAACAAGCTGTTTACAGAAATTATCAAAAACATCCAGCAAATCGGACAACAGTAAAACAGTCTTTGAAAGTGTATAATGAAAACTCTGCATGAAATAATAATAATAATAATAATAAAAATAATATTAATTATTCTCTTGAATATTTTCAAAAGATTATTTCTACATACATATGTAAGTGTTGTTTGCAGGACAGTTCTATTTTATTATAGCTTATGTGTATGTTTGTATATTTACAGACACAGTATGTATACCTATTAATTTTATCAGATTAACATGTATATTTGTATGTATAATGTGTGGTTCATTCTTTGGGCTAGCTGTAAAAGAGAGAAATTCAAGAAACCAGAGTTTTTAACCATTAACCAGTCACCGCCTTGGGATAACACTTATTCCCTCGCCTGTGTGAACAAAGAACCATTATATGAAACAATATTTCCACCCATTTTTGCCGCCCAATGAGAGGAAACCCTAGTTAGCCCCTAGTACCAGCAACCCCTACAGATGAGGGGAGATTTGTGAAACAATTTTATGAAAAAGTTAGTGGCTTTTGAGAGATGCTATGAGACACTCAAGTCTGTAACGTGATTTTAACAAGTAAAATTGGTTGTAGTTGGGATTCGTAAAATACAGTTCTACCATGAACCCTGATGGTGCATATAAAGGTTTAATAACAAGCAACTAGTTACTTGTTCTCGTGAGGTGATAAAAAAAACTTGTTTGTGACATGATTTGGATGAACTGGAGAAGACGAACCTCAGCACCGTCAACTGGAGAAAACACTCCTCACAACTGGCCAACTGGAGATAACGAATCTTATAATTAAACAGTTGGAGATAGAGCACCTTAGGTTAGATTATCTCCACTTGGCCAATAATGAGGAGTGCCCTCTAGAGTTGACAGCACTGAGGTGCATCTTCCCATGATTTTAATGCATGAAATCGGTCATAGTTGACATTTATAAAATACAATTGATACCATGATCCCTGGCAGTGCATATAAAGGATGAATAACAAGTAATTAGGGAGTTGTTCTCATGAGACACTCATGTTGAAGAACGTGTTGATTAATGTGGACTAAGAAGATATTTGAGCTTGATTACGAGTCCTGTGATTACCTCTTGTTGGAGACATCTGGGCTTCAAGATAAATGAGTAAAGAATTAACTTATTTCTAACAATGCTTATAACAACAATGTGAGGGATAGAATGAGCTCAGTTTAGTAGAACACTCATAGGTAGAATTTATTATATATTAAATCACATATCAGCATTTCACAAACACCCTTATAAATATTTGCATGTATCCTTATACATCTGACATTAATAATATTTTTATTGGTAGAGGACATTATTTCGAGATTGTTTGTCGGCCTGTATCTAAGCCGTGTCAGAATTTTCAAACTTAGGTGGTTATAAAATTGAAGGTTTATAGCATATAGGAAATCCTCCACAATAATAATAATAATAATAATAATAATAATAATAATAATTATACAGTAATAAGGACAAAAGTAATGATAAGAATAATATAAACAATATTCACAAAAAACAGTTATCATGATAATGATAATATTAAAAATAATATCACAAACATAATTATGATAATAATATTAGAAACAATTAATAATAACAAAAATTGTAATAAAATAAAATTACTTGTAAATAAACAAGAATATTATGTTATTTCCTAAATTACTTTTTTCAAACTTGATTGAAGCATACTTTATAATGTGGATTCAATTACAAATAAACCATGACTTAACAGATTCCAAGATGCTTCTGATAATAATATCCTTACTTCTCACTAAAATAAAAGTATTATTTCAAATCAATATTGTGATTGCAATCAGCATAATATTTGTAAAGGCACTGGATGACTGACAATTTCGAACGTTATATTTATGATGGTTGACACAAAATTTTATCACAATCTTTACATGGAATTTTATATATAATATTAGAAGTGGAAACAGGTCTATTTCTGATCAACATATTTCAAAAAGTATTTTCACATTTGAAAACCAAACGGATATTTCATTTTCCTAGCGTCTTGACTAAGCTTCAATATCCCTGAAAGTTGGGAATAACTAAGATATTATTGAAATTCAAAAGTTTTCTACGTGTATAGGGACAGGATGGTCTTTGAAATATGCGTTCTGCAGCACTGAAACAGTTACCTAAGAATCAATTGGAATAACAAGTGTTTTTGTCAAATATCAATGATTTTCTCAATCTCAGCATCAAAAAATTCGGGGCTTGATGCTGAGATTGAGAAAATGATTGATACTGGAAAAAATCTTTGTTATCCCAATAGGTTCTTAAATAACTGTTTCAGTGCTGCTAAATGCATATTTCATAGACGATTTCTCCCCAATAGTAATGTAATTTCGAATTTCAATACCTTAGTTATTCCCTATCTCCAGGGATGTCAAAACTTAGTCAAGACTAAAATCTTTAAGTATCTGAGTAGTTTTTTAAACATGTTGATTAAAATTAGTCCTGTTTCCACTTCTAATATTATAAACAAAATATGGCAGAAGATCCTTGCCAATTTACCCAGTGAATGACCCAAACAGGGTGGTGGGGGTAAAAGGAGTGAAGTATATATCAATTCATAGCCTATAATCAGTTCTGTCAAATGAATGATGAACAAACAGGTTGGTGACATGTTTTAGAGATACTCTTATTTTGAAGTGCCATATATATTAAAGCTAAATTTTATATGAAAAGAACACCAGTACCATACACTCTTTTAACTGCCAAAATTCTCCACATGAAATGGATATCTTTATACATAATCTATACATTATCCCATTCTGCAAATGGATCATTTTCTTCTTTAATGAATTCTTCCACAATTTCTTCTTTCACAGACTCCTCTTGTAAAGTATTACCAAGTGTATTTGTTTCTTCTTTTATTAAATTCTTGACAATCACAGAATATCCTGTCTCCCCACTATAATTGTTTTCATGCTTTAAAGATGGCTTATTTGCTGGCAATACAATTAAGTCATTTCCTCTTCTGACCTCTGGGATGGAAGTCATGTTTTCATCATAGGGTATATAAATAGCAGTAGGGACAATGCAATGTTCCTTATTATTTGTATATGTACTCTTTGGTTGCTGCATACACACTCTCATATGCTTTTTAAAGTTTACCACAGAATTAAATTTTAGAGAGCACATCCTACACTTTTTGCACACATGCTGTTGTAAGAGAGTTTTACGTAGAAATGTTTTATCGCAGGCCTCACAGTGATACTCCTTTTCTTTCATGTGAATGCGTAAATGAGCCCTTAAGGTATCGCTCCTGATGTATTTCCTTTCACATATATCACATTTGAATTTCCTTATACCAGAGTGAATAAGTGAATGGGCCTGCAAGTTTCTTTTCCTCTTAAATCTTTTTTGGCATACCTCACACTTAAACGCTCTCTCTCCTTTTACTAAATGAATATTAATGTGTTTATTCATTTTTAAATGAATGGGAGGATGCTGCTCCAAGTGTTCTTTTCTAAATACTCCTTTGTGGCAAATGTTACACTTTATATCATTACTATCAATGTGGAGAAACAAGTGTTTATTCAGAGCACGTTTTTCTCTAAATTCCCTATTGCAAATATCACACTTCAAATAACTTTCTTCCAAGTGAGTGAGTCTAAGTCTTTTTGAAACATCTCTTTGAGTATATTCTTCTACACATTCAGCACAACTGAAATCTCTTTTCTTCACATGAACAAGTATGTGATTTTTTAGGGCAAGTTCACCTCCGCATGGTTTATGACATATTCTACAGTCAAACTTCCCACTATCTGAATGTCTAAGCATATGTCGTCTCAAGGAATTTTTGATTGCAAATTCTTTTCCACAAAGATCACATTTAAAATCTATTCTGCCATCGTGAATGAGCATATGATCTCTCAGGCTATGTCTGGTTGTGAATTTTTCGTGACACAAATCACATTTAATTCTCTTTTTGTCTGAGTAATAGTGTTGATGGTTTTTCAATTCATCTCCATTATTAAATTCCTTTTTACATACATCACATTGGGAGTCTTCCCTACCAATATATATGAAGGAATTTTTACCTTCTGAAATATCGTTTTCATAATTTGAATTGCTAGCCATATTCTCAAGTATTCATTTTCCTAAAAAAAAAATAATCTGAAAAAGATAAATATATTTCACTGAACAATACAAGACAATTTAATTCTATTTTTTATGATAAGTATCTGTACACTTAAGACACCAGAAAGACTCAAAAGAAAATCTTGACTTGAGTAAGTCTTATTGAAAAACCTCACATGATTTCTGTATGAAACATATATTAAATTGCAAGACAGAATACTAAGTAAAAAGAACCAGTGGTGAGTTGAGAAAAACAACAGAAATCAGCTATAGTATTTATAAATGTTGTGCGAGGCTATGGGAAGTTTATGGGTAATTCGGTGAAATGAGTGCCTTGTGTATGAAAACTTTTTTTTCTACTTTTACGTGTCACTATTATTCCCCAATCAAACAGGGTTGGACAAAGATTGATTGAAGCTTAGAACTTAAGGATGGAAGCACTTCTTAATGGCCCATGGTGGGCTCGAAGAAAAGAAAGTCACTTACCTAGTCAAACGTTTTAAGCACTATTCTATCTATGGGAACTACCCAACCAATATCTAATAATTATCTAAGCAACTACAATGTGTACAGTAAAAATACACATGCACAAAACTATAGTTAAACAAGGTTTAGCGGAGGCTTTATATAAGGTAGGACATATTAATTACCCATTTTACTGATTTCCTCACATTCTTTGTTTAAAAAGTTGGATGGCAGACTTCTGTGAAGTAATATAAGTGTTCACAGACATTTCTGAATTCTATATCAGTATAAATAATACTGAGAGGGGGGGAAGAATACCTTCTCCATGTTCCCCTGTGCGACATACAACTTGACTCTATGGAGGGGATTGGGAATAAGCTCCTTTGTATTTTCCTCCCAAAGAGTTAAGATTTTTGCTTTGACTCACTTTTGTATACAGATAGATTTTTTTTTTATAAATTAAGTTTTACGCAGGTATCATATATAGATTTGAATAGATTTTGACTTACTGTGACAGTGTTCCACTCCAAGACACCAGAGGTCTTAATAGATGACTTATTAGTTATTTTAGTAACTTTTAACTGTCTTTTCTTTTCTTTCTAAAAAAAAATATCACTACTTGCAATTTGCAGATTATGATTATTTGCAATATATATTTCAGTATACAGAGCTTTCTCGTTTATCGCGGGGGTTTGGTTCCGGGACCAGCGGCGAAAGGTGAAAATCCGCAAAGTAGGAGCACCATATTTATTATAGGTATTTTACATTTATTTTTACCTTTACTGTATAAACCCTCCATGCACTGTTAACAACTCACCCTCTACTTTATTAATAACAGCGCCCAAGCGTAAATTTATATGAACGTGATATTATGAAGAGAATTGAAAAAAAAAGATTAAGAACAAACAGCAAACAATCTTTCGATATATATTTAATATATATATTTAATTTAAGTTTCCCATGTACAGTACGATATATGTTTTCTTTGTAACGAATTGTATATTTTCTTTTTCTCTCAGCTGACTTTGTTTACCTTAAGATTTCGTGCAGCATGGTCGATATGTAAATACAGAATAATGTTTAGAACCAAGGAATATTAATAATACTATAATCTTGAAAATTAGATAAATCCCAAATAGGGTGAGTAAATAAATATTTTATGAGTAAGATATTGTGCCTGAATGGTGATAAGCATCAGGTGCTACGGAAGTGGCAAAACGTTTTGGTTAGAGGTTCGTTCTCCAGCATCCTCCTCCTCATCTACCGCTTAATGCGATCAAATATTATGAAAAGAATTGAAAAAAAGCATTAAGAACAAACAGGAAACAAACTTGCAATATAATATCGCCAGGGAAATAGCGTGCGAGGGTGTATTAGCTGATACAGAAGCGCCAAAACGTTTGCAGACAGAGGTTCGTTTTCTTGCATCCTCCTCCTCCTCTACCACTTAATGCGATCGAATATTATGAAGGGAATTGAAAAAAAGCCTTAAGAGCAAACAGCAAACAAACTTTCGATATAATATCTTCAGGGAAATAGCGTGTGAGGGTGTATTAGCTGATATGGAAGCGCCAAAACATTTGCAGATAGAGGTTCGTTCTCCCGCGTCCTCCTCCTCTTCTACCATGCGATCGAATATTATGAAGAGAATTGAAAAAAAGCATTAAGAACAAACAGCAAACAAACTTTCGATATAATGGCATTCCAATCCCATAATTCCTAAATGATGTAAGAAGTCTACATGGGATATCTACATTGACATATGAATATATTCTGCCTACATGATGTAAGATGGCATAGAAACTTGCAATTCCTTTCTCCTGGAAGCTTTTTCTTGCTAAAGAACAGCTAAGGGAAGAGGTGAAGAATGATGAAGGTCTGTTTCCTTCCTTCTTCTGTCCAGTTATGGCCTAATTTAGTATGATATACCATTATGCTCGAGGGAATATGAAATAGGTATTAAGTATTCATTACAATGCAAATGTAAGCAATCTAAATGCATGCAATCTCCAGACACAGGAGCCATTTTACAGAAAGAACTGGACAGACTTGACAGAATGGTCAAAGGACTGGATGATGTTCTATAAATGTTGAAAAATGTAAGGTTATGAATATTGTAATTTGAAACTTAAATTTGTGATACACTATGGATGGTATATATTTGGCAGTCACAGAGCAAGAGAAAGATTTGAGAGTGAATATAAGTTCAAAACTGAAAGTGGTAGATCAAATTAAAACAATAACCAAGCTTGATCACCTTATCTTCAAAAAGATATTTAAGCCAGAGAAAGAATTAAGAGAAGAGCCACTAAAATACCACCTGAATTTCGTAATCTGCCTTATCTAGAAAGATGCAAGAGACTGGGGATTACAACATTAGAGAAGAGAAGGCTCAGAGGAGACATCATAGAGGTGTTTAAAATAATGAAAGGATTGGAACATATACATGTTGATATGCTATTTCAGAAAAACCAAAATGCAAACAGGAGCTATAATTCTATGATTTACCAAAAACAATGGTCTAAAAATATCAGAAAATATGTTTTCTCCGAGTAGTTAATAGATGGAACAGTATGCCAACAAATGTTAGAAATGCCACAACAGTAAATGATTTTAAAAGTAAATATGACAAGTTTAAGATGAATGAATGTAGTCACCGTGGCTCAAGCGGTAGCGTCCGCGACTCTGAGGCGTCAGGTCGAGGGTTCGCGCCCTGTCACGGACTGAGGCTAGCAAGGGCATGCACTCAAGGTAAGGATTACATCTGCCAAAACAAGTCCTTTGCAAGAAGGCAACCGTCCTAGCCCTTGGTAGAAAAGGGAGTCCATGATGTAAAACCGAAAGAATAAGATGAATGAATAGAAGTAAAATTTAACTGATAAGGAGAGAAGGTGAGCAAAAAGCACTAAATAAATGGATAGTAAATACTACAAAACTCAACTGGCAAGTTCATCTGGAAAGTAACTGGTACGTATTCCTTTTTTCTGTACAACATGACTTTAAACTTACACAGATGAAATAAGCTGACCTCTAACATGCTGCTGTGTGCCGTTATATGTGTCACTATTAATCTCCATTCCTGACTCAAGTGTTAAACTACTGAGCTATTGTGACCCAAAAATTCGAGGAAAATTATTATTCAAAATGCTAAAAAACATAAAAACAAAGGAACTAAAAAAAATACCAATTGCAATGTGAAATAAAAATAAAATTCATGGGAAAATAAACATTAAAAACCAATATGTCAATTATCAAAACTTTGGGGGTGTATAAGTAAACATTTTACCAAGCTTTTAAAATAATCTATATACTACTAAAAGATCCTCCCGTTAGGAAAGAAGAGTATATCTTGAATAATTTATTATAATATTTGAGTACCAGAGGCGAGACAGATAGTTTGGGTAGATGCTCAGAAGGAATGAGGGAGTATAGCAGGAGGATTCTGAGGACGGAGCTACGAGGCAGGAGGAGGAGGTTTATGGATGTGATGAGGGAGGACATGAGGGTGTATAAATGGAGAGAAATCAGAGTGGGGCTCGGTTACAAGCGGGGTACCACAAGGCTCGGTACTGGGTCCTCTATTATTCATCGTATATCTAAATGATCTGGATTCGGATATCAGTAGTAACCTAAGTAAATTCGCAGACGACACTAAAATAGGTAGAACTATAAATGGAAAAGAAGACATTCATGCTTTACAGGAAGATCTAAATAGATTATCTGAATGGTCGGACAAATGGCAAATGGAATTTAATGTTGAAAAATGTAAAGTAGTTAAAATGGGTACTATAAAAGACAATACTAGTTATAAGCTAAATAACCATGAAATCATGAGTTCTCAGTGTGAAAGGGATTTGGGAGTTCTTGTGAGTAGTAGTCTTAAGCCAAGAGAGCAATGCACAGCAGTCAGAAATAAAGCAAACAGAATTTTAGGATTTATCTCAAGAAGCGTCAGCAATAGGACGGAAAAAGTTATTTTGCAGCTCTATCTTGCATTAGTTAGGCCCCATTTAGATTATGCTGTGCAATTCTGGTCACCCTATTATAGAATGGAAATTGAATCCTTGGAGAGAGTGCAACGAAGAATGACCAAGATGATACACAATATCAGAAATCTACCATATGAGGACAGATTAAAAAAACTTAATCTACATTCTCTAGAGAGGCGAAGAGTTAGGGGGGATATGATTGAAGTGTATAAATGGTTTAAAGGGATTAACAAGGGAGATATTAATAAAGTTTTAAAAATTCATGATCAAACCAGAACTCGTAATAATGGATTTAAGCTTGATAAATTTAGGTTCAGAAGGGAAATTGGTAAAAATTGGTTTGGTAATAGAGTAGCTGATGCATGGAACAAGCTTCCTAGTATGATAGTAAATGCCAATACCTTAGACACCTTCAAATGTAGATTAGATAGACATATGACAGAGGTAGGGTGGTTATGAATAGGTTAGTGCTTATTAGAAAAATCATAAAAAGAAAAACAGAATAAATAAGTAGAGTAGAATAGAATAGGTTAGACATGCTGAAAATACAATTAAAAAATGGAGCTGCCTCGTGTGTGCCAGTAGGCATGTTGCAGTGTCCTCTATTCTTATGTTCTTATGAACAAAGAAGAAGACTAATTAGTTTATCCCAGCTATTAAACCACTTGATAACTGACATTATTATTTTTAAGTGGGTTAAATATTTTTTTAATATTCTGTACTTTAATTTCACTCAGATAGTTCTATTTTTTTTGCTTTGCTCTACAAGTTGATAATTTACAATTATAAATGTTATTAAGATTGGTAAATGCTTACTTTCACCCCCAACAAGTAATATGCAATACAAAACTTTGAAAATAATATCTAAAATACATTAAAACAATAATTTTAATCATCAATTTTCTTCTATACTAGGAATGAACTAATCCAACCAATCCTAACATCAGAATAAATTTCATGATACGTTTTTCTAACTGGGGTATGAAAGTAAACACATACCTTGCAGCTGCAAAGTGATTTTTTTTTTATGTGCTTTCAACATTATGCATTTTCATTCCCTGCTTCTGTTATAAACACACTAAAAACATATTTATTTATTGAATTATAAATGGATGGAGAAGGCTATCATAAACTGTTGTGACTGCAAATTGAAGCCTTAAATTCTTTAGGGCAGGATACGGGAGAGGTGCATAAAACAAATCTTAACCGATTTGTACTTTCTTTTACTCACTGAAGAATGTGTGAAAGTAAACATTTAACATTATATTAACGATAATCTAGTATTTTTTTCTCTTGCTTCACTGGTGATGACCCGGAAACCGAGAATAACAATTAAAATATTTCTTTCTCATAAACATATACTATCAATTACCTACCAAAACGTCCGACAGGAACAGGGTCAAGATTTAGGCACTTGTAAGTAGACAGAGACAGGTTGGATCTGAGGAATTAGGGCTGGCTGCCCTTCTTAACGCTCCGCACTCGACTGCAAGGCAGGACACGATATTTTACAGCACTTCTCTTCTTCTTGAATTCGTCTTCTAGAATTTCAATAACATGAAAATATGTAAATAATAACAGTAAAAACAGCAATAATAATAATAATAATAATAATAATAATAATAATAATAAAACAACCAATAATAATAATAATAATAATAATAATAACAAAAACAAACAACAACAACAACAATAATAATAATAATAATAATAATAATAATAATAATAATAATAATAATAATAGTTGCTTTAGAAGAATAATTTATTTTTCTTTTCTCTGCTTCTTTCTCAAAGTTACAATCAGAAAACCACACATGAACATTCTTTTCACATTTGAAATTACAGATCAGTGTTAGAGCTTACCGCGGTGAGTTAGGAAATCCTGACACGGCTTCAGTAGAGGCCTACCACGATCTCAAATTTAAATCCTCTACCAATAAAATATAATTAATATTACATGCATAGACATATATTCAAATATTTTATAAGGGGGTTTATGAACTGTTGATATGTGAATATTTAAATAAACTCTCCTCACCTTAAATTAAAACTTCCTCATACAGAATAATACATTTTCTAACATACATTCTACCTACGAGTGTTCAATTAAATGAGCTCATTCTGTCCCTCACACGTAGTTATAAATATTGTTAGAAATATAATAACTCTGTACTCATCTGTCCGGATAACCCTGATGTCGTCAGCAATCACAGGACTCCGAATCAAAAATGTATTTTCTGATCCACAGATCTCTATCACGTTCTTCTACTTGAGTGTTTCGTTATGCCCCACGAGAACAACTAATTACTCTTTACCAAACTTATAAGTACTGTCAATAAACACAGTAAAATGAGTGCCTCGTAGCATCTCACGACGGCAACTAACTTTTTGCAAGAAAGTCCCACAAACTCCTCTAGTTTGTCGGGGTCCTTGGTATTAGGACTAAGTTGAGTTATGACTTGCTTACAATGGTTCTTTGTTCAAAGAGGCGATGCAATAAGCGTTCTCAAGGAGGTGAAGGGTTAATGGCTAAAATCCATTAGTGCCCTACATTCCTTGCTCCAAGTCTGCTACAGCCAGCCTTCATAATAAACTACACATTATACATACGAATATACGTGTATACATGATAGAAATTAATAAGTACACATACTAGTCAAAAAGTATACATTCATGCACTTACGTTACAATAAAGAAAACGATATGCAAAACAACACTTACATAATGTACGTAGAAATAAACTGTCTTGAAATATATTCAAGACATTAGGAAAGGCAGCTAATTTAACCCCCCCCCCCCCGATCCAACCAGTCTGCGTCGATTTTCATTGAAATGGGGATTGACTGTGAGTTATAAAACGACACAGAAAAACACCAACTATAAAACTATTAACATTTTGGCAGCAGAAAATTAATATTTGTATAATTTATAGAAATGAAAATTTAACTTCTTTTCTTCGCTCACTAAAGACAAACAACATCTGGTCCCGATGGTATCCCTGCAAGGTTCCTTAAGGAGTTTGCAGATGAACTGGCTCCCGTGCTTTGCCGTCTTTTTCGCCTCATTCTGTCAACCAGTATCTATCCTTCATCTTGGAAGCATGCTCTAGTTCAACCTGTTCCTAAGAAGGGTGACCGCTCTATTCCTTCTAAATACCGACCTATTGCTCTAACCTCCTCTATTGCTAAAGTTTTCGAAACGTTGCTCAATGCTCACTTCTTGAAACGCCTTGAATCTAACTCACTTATCTCCAATCACCAGTACGGCTTCCGCAAGGCAAGATCCACTGGTGATCTCCTGTCCTATCTTACTCATGTATGGTCGTCTTCTCTGAGGAACTATGGGGAATCCTTTGTCGTCGCCCTTGATATCTCTAAGGCTTTTGACAGAGTCTGGCACAAGGCTCTGTTGGCCAAACTCCCTGCCTATGGCTTTACCCCTTCTTTCTGTTCTCTGATTTCCAGTTTTCTTACTGACCGTTCTATATCTGTAGTTGCTGATGGCGCGACATCTAGCCCTTTCTCTGTGTCCAGTGGTGTTCCACAGGGCTCTGTTCTTTCACCTACTCTCTTCCTTCTCTTCATCAATGATCTTCTACAATCCCCATCTTCCTCTCTTCTTCATGCCTTTGCCGATGATTCTATTCTTCACTTTTCCTCTGCCTTTTCTTCTCAACCTTCATCTGTTACTCGTAATCAATCTCGTATCACTCTTTTTTCTACTCTTAACTCCGATTTGCAGAGAGTATCTGAATGGGGCACTCAAAATTTAGTTAAATTCAATGCCTCCAAGACACAGTTTCTGGCTATCTCTTTATCTTCTTCTCCTCCTGATAACCCTATTGTCTTCGAAACTAATGAAATTTACCCTCTTAACTCTATCAATATATTAGGAATCCATATAGCCTCTAACTTGTCTTGGAGGAATCACATTATCCAAATTTCTAAATCTTCATCCAAAAAATTGGGGGTTTTGTTTCGTTTTTGTTATTACTTTTCCTCACTGCAGTTACTTAAAATTTACAAAGGTCTTATCCGCCCCTGCTTAGAATACTGCTCACACATCTGGGGTGCTTCTTCCTTTACTTATCTTCTTGATAGGGTTGAATCTAAGGCAGTCAGACTCATTAATGATCCTTCTCTTACTTCTAACCTGGATTCTTTCTCTCTTCGCCGTAAGGTATCTTCCCTTTCTCTTTTCTATCGCTACTACTTCCATCGCTGCTCTGATGAGTTGGCGAGTTGCATCCCTCCTCCACTGCCGAGGACGCGTAACACTCGCCAAGCGGCCTCATCTCACAGGTACTGTGTGGAAATTTGTAGCTCGCGGATTGGTCGGTGCAGCGACTGCTTCTTCCCATCTACCTCCAGACTCTGGAACTCTCTTCCTCCTTCTGAATTCCTAGTTCTTATGACCTTTCATCCTTCAAAAAGGAGATCTATCGTCATCTCAGAGCCTAGTCCTCCATATCTCTGGGTCCTCTTTACTTTGACTTTTTTCTGTCTGTCGTTTTCCTTTGTGTGACATTACCTCTTCTCTGCCTTGCCCTTAACCTTTTTCTTTTCCTTCGTCTTGGTATTTTCTCGTGCCCGGGCCTTTGTTGATGTGGGCAGTTTCTGCCTGTCCCGGTGTCACACGATTAAAAAAAAAATACAATACAAAAAGGGAAAATGTCCTCTATTTACATATAATACTTTAATACATATTACTATTGTTTGTTTGTTCCAGTTTTACGTCACGGACTCCCTTTTCTATCAAGGGCTAGGATAGTTGCCTTCTTACGAAGAACGTGTTTTGGCATATGTAATCGTTACCCTGAGTGCATGCCCTTGCTTACCTTCAGGCACAATATCTTACTCATAAAATATTTATTTACTCGCTCTATTTGGGGTTTATCTAATTTTCAAGATTATAGTTTTATTAATATTCATTGGTTTAAACCATTATTCTATCTTCTGTTTATCGATCATGCTGCAGGAAATCTTATGGAAGAATAAGTTGGCTGCCAGGTTGCCTTAAGGGCGGTTTACACTGTCAAACGGTTCGTCGAACGTGGTTCGACAACCAAATACTCCGTTCACACGTTCGAACATCACTTCAAACACTTGTCTGTCGAACCGCGTTCGACGAACCGTTTGACCGTGTAAACCCCCCTTTACTTATCTGAACAGCAGGGCTCGTACAAGCCTAGTTTACCCTAGATCTGGACTGAAATTACCCTAAATCCATATTAATTACCCTAAACGTAATGAAATTCATTTTAATAATAATAATAATAATAATAACAATAATAATATTAATAATGATAATTATTATTATTATCATTATTACTATTATTATTATTATTATTATTATTATTATTATTATTATTATTATTATTATTATTATTATTATTATAATATACGAGTTTACCCTAGGAGAGGTCTGATAACCTAAATTAGGGTATTTTACCCTAAAGTGGAAGCACAACTGAACAGGGCTTCCACGAGTACAAGCTTAGTTTACCCTAGATCTGGACCTAAATTACCCTAAATCCATATTGATTACCCTAAGCGTAATGAAATCCATTATTATTATTATTATTATTATTATTATTATTATTATTATTATTATTATTATTATTATTATTCCCTAAACTTTGCCCTAGGAGGAGTCTGATTACCCTAAATTAGGGTAAAAAACAGCTGAGACGAAAGAAAACGATACATTTCGATACAAGAAAACGTATATCGTACATGAGAAATTCAAATGAAATATATAAAATCTCTACAAGTGTCTTATTGTGAGGAGAAACAGTGAAAGAGCATCCAGCCTTCATCCCCTAGCTCAGTTCCAACTGTTTGCGTCCAGCACCATTCATGGAGACTAAATATTATATGTACAAAACAATGAGGGGTGGCTGGCTGACGATATTCAATAAAAAATGTTCATTAGCATGTTATATGATAGAGGTGGTGATGCCAAACGCCATTATAATTAACACAATTGGGCCAGGACAGGTAGGGTACCTGTACATTGCAAAAATGGTGTCCAGTTTATACAAAAGGTGACAATTAAAACCATTAAATTGCAGACCATTATCACTGGTATGTGACATTGTAAACTGTGTGAAATTATGATTAGAATAATCATGGTGAACAATTTATTAGATGATAATCTAATTTGTGATAAATAGAACAGTTTTAGATTGGTGAACAATTTATTAGATGATAATCTAATTTGTGATAAATAGAACAGTTTTAGATTAGGAAGTGCTTTGCCTAAGTAGCTTATCTCTTGGCTAACATTGATTTTTTTTCTGCAGTAGGTAACAATGATTAGTGAATGTTAATATTAGAATTAAGAAAACTTCATTATAAGGTGTCCCTTAAATCACTGCCGAGAAGCTAAGCCAGGGGAATGCTTTTGAAGTGGCTTAAGGAATTCCTATCACAAAGATTAAAGATTTAGGAATTTGGAAATATTTGAGAAGATAGGTAGCAGGTGATTATAGGACTATTACAGGGCTCGGTTCTTGGTCTTCATATTTTGTTCAAATCTAATTAGGTCAACAGTTAAAGTCTCCATCACTTCTGTTTGCCAATGATGCTCAAAATTTTCAAAAAATATAAACACTCAAATATAATTAGTCTAGGCCAAGAGACGGGCAGACTTCATATGTGCAGATAATGATGGTTGTTAGAGCTAAATGATGATATTTGTGTAACTTTGTATATAAGGTATAGTCATTACATAGTTACTGATAAACTAAATGGATAAGAAGTAATTTTTTTTTTTCTGAGGAGAAAGACCTTAGAGCGTAATTTCGGCAATTCTTGAACCATCTCTATACGTACAAAAGTTAGCAGCAATAGGAAAACAAAATGGTAGGTCTAATTAAAACAGTTTTCTTATATGAATTTAGATATTTGCAAAACTTCCTTGTCGCTGTTCGAGTTGTTGTTGTTCCCTTAATTGCCTAGTCAAACAATTCAAAGAGTCCCTAAGGATGGTACTACCGATGCTGGACTGTCCTACAGAGATCTCAAGGTGTGTATGTTGTGTAGGCGTGTGTGGCAGTAAGCGGTGCAAGCTTCCTTAATGTCTGATGCATGCTGGCTAGCTTAGCATAAAAGGAGATTCAGGAGCCTCAGTGAGTACAGTGATGAATGACAAATCTAGTACCTGACTTAGCGACTTCAAGCATGAAGAACAATGTTCTAACTTGTTTCCTAAACGGGGCTTGCTGCAAAAATTAGAATAAGAAGGAAAGGATGTCCCAAAGACATGATTGGATATGGTGC